>CAKNXH010059921.1:150782-303089 GCA_932178445.1 Andricus quercusramuli | reverse complement strand
CAATCTTCGAGGCACATTCCCAGAAAATGTTCCCTCAATATTGTTCATCAAGCTTTCAGCAACTTTCCCAGGCAATATTTGAAGCACATTGCCACAAAATATTCCCTCAATATTGTTTATCAAGCTTTCAGACACTTTCCCAGGCAATATTCCCTCAATCTTGCTTCGCAATATTGCCGCATGGCGGACATTTTCTTATTTGCTGGAAGATTGCCTGAACCTTGCGATGCAAGCTTCCGAACCTTGCATCGCAAGGTTGAGGCAAGTTTGTCGCAAACTGTTGTGCTATCTGGGTATGTACCTTTTTTAGGATCTAGAAATGATTTCCAGTAGGTTAGAGTAAGAAAAAAATTGTTTATAATGTTTTAAACAAACTAATTAACTAAAGCCATTTTCTCGTGATTCGCAATGATTAGTTGTTTGAAATTCTTAGTTTTGGTATAGAATGAAAGAGGAGTTAATGCCTGTTGCGATCAGTTGAAAAATGCTGCTGTTTTTCAATTATTTAAACAATTTCTGTAAACAAATACACAGTTTTCGTATCTCACAATGAACGGGCTCAATTTTTTTTAGAATCAACAAAAAATGTTTTGCCAATGACTCCTTGGTGTCATTTTTTTCAAATTAACAACAACTGTTAATTATACAAACAATATTCATAACCAAATTCACATTTTCAACATTATTTCACGAATAGAAACCTTTCCGATTCAATATATAAGTGAACTGTAATGAAATGATATTACTTTTGTCAACTTTATGGTAAAGGCATAAAATTGATAAATTCATAGAATCGATGTCGTTATTCAAAAAAGACCTTGGCAATATTACCCGTCTTCGAGTCTCGTGAAGTTCAGATCACTATATTCACACTGGGGAGAAAATTCCGCAGCAGAGGAAAGAATTCACCGGCACTCGAGAGAGAAATATAGACCCTAACGCCCGAACGCGCGCGGAAGCAAAGATAAAAGTCTCGGAAGTTTTTCGCGTTTCTTCCTTTAAGTGTTTTTCAAAAGTTCGGCATTCACGTATCTTCAGATGTTTAGTCAAAAATATGAATTTACGTTATTTTACTGTAATCCAGGATTTATTTTAACCATTAAGTATGGACGTGCGGTCTCTTAGACCGCACCATGTTTCTGGTATATGGGGCCCTCCCCCCTGGCCTTCCTCAAGGCTGCCGATATAAGTAGCTTCAGTTTTTATTGTGCTTTCGCCGAGGCATGTATACGTGTGGTCCTGCGTTTAATTGGTGAGTCATCTCAATTGAAAGCTCGTAGGTGGTTCGTGAGACCGCACGTCCACCGTAGCGTCAAAATTTTATATTTCTGTTCCAATTTGTTTCAAGCTATTTAAAACGCAAGATGTCGCATTAGAGTGGTCCAAAAAACGCTTTTCGAGCTACAGGGCAAGTCCCCCCCCCCCCAAGTTTCCATTCCCCGAGAAAGAAAATCCCTATTTTTTTTCGAAATTCGAATATTAACACGTGCCACCGGGCACTTCAAAATCCCATTTAATTAACATGGGGAAATTTTGGATTTTCGAAAAATTGAACTCATACTTCAGGGTTTGATCGAAACGTGCCAAACATTTTAGGGATTGAAGAGAAGTACCTATGAAATAAAAGCATACTAATAACATTTATTTTCAACTCACCCTTACCCCCTCCCCCCCACAACACCCCAAATATGACCCAAAAATCAAAAAAGTACATTTTTACGTATTATTGTTACTTTTCAGCAATTTCCGTTGTCTTTTTCTCACAAATAATTACTAATGGACAATTTGAATATTTCCCATGACTTTTTAAACAATTTTTAATTGATTAAACAAATGTAACTTTTTTAAACAATTATTTATTCCCAAAAAATGTAAAAAATAATCGTATTTTCTGATTACACTGTAATATTTTGTCATTGTTTGGAGTAGTGATTTAAAAAAAAAAAAATATGTAATTATTTAAACAATTACTTATTGTTCATTCTCAAAATTTCCGAAAATTGACCCACAGATGTCCAGTTTTTTTCTGAAATTGGTATCCTATGCTACTTTTTGTTAAATAGTTATATAATTTCAATGCATTTCTTATAATTTTTAATAAATTTATATTTGTTTAAGCAATTTCGATTTGCTTAAGTAGTTTTTTTTCGATAACTTTAAAAAAATTAAATCAAATAAAACACGTATAATTATTTTTCTGACTGTATAGTGTATAGAAAGAATATACTAACCATTTTTTATTGTTTCAACTAATATAATTTGTTCAAACAATTATTTTTTCAAAAATATTTTTCAAATCGTATTTTCTGAATTAAACATAATATTGGATGATTTCGAGGAGTAGTAAATTCTGTTAAAAATGTCGTGTCATTGTTTAAACAATTTTTATTTGTTCAAGCAGTTTTCTATTAAAAGATGTGGATCAATAATATAAAATATTGAGCATGGAATTATTTTCGTAAATATATTTTAATATATATTTTTTGTGTCTTCCAGTTCGTTAGATTGATATTCATAAGACTTTAAAATGCTATAATGAAATATAATCTAAATCCGTTTCATATGCAGTCTAATTACAATGCTGGTCACAAAATATTATTTTTTGGCCGATGACAATGTTTTCTTTCTGACATCTGGAAACTGTTTTCTATACTTTTTTACTACTTGCAGTAAGTACTGTTTTTGCTCCTCGTTTCTTGTTATCAAGCAGTTAAAGTCCGATATTACTTTAACACCTCTTTCAGCAGTATCATGCACTACTGTTAAATGTTTAATATTTATAACGAGTATGGAAATAGAAAAAAGCAATCTATTGAAACTTGAACCATAATTTGCATTAGTGAATGTGCTTTTTTATAATATAATTATGATAAAGATTGTAAAAATATGAAGAAAGCAATGATAAATACACTTTTATGATTTAAATTTTATTATGACTTCCATGATTTATTTAATAATGCGCCAAAGAAGATGTAAACCATTCATACTCAATTTGAAGAAAATTTGAAGAAAAAAACAATAATTAATTGTATGAGCAATAACATAAAGTTTTTAGCAAAATTTATTACTCCTCGAAATCATTCAATATTATGTTTAATTCAGAAAATATGATTTAAAAAATATTGTTGGAAAAGTAATTGTTTAAAAAAATTGTATTTGCTTGAACAATTGAAAAATGGTTAATATATTCTTTCTATACACTATACAGTCAGAAAAATAATTATATGTATTATATTTGATTTAATTTTTTTAAAGTTATCGAAAAAAAACTGCTTGAGCAAAACAAAATTGTTTAAACAAATATAAATTTATTGAAAATTATAAGAAATTTATTAAAATTATATAATTATTTAACAAAAAGGAGCATAGGATACCAATTTGAGAAGAAACTGGACATCTCTGTGTCAATTTTCAGAAATTTTGAGAATAAACAATAAGTAATTGTTCAAATAACTACATAATGTTTTAAAAAAAAATCACCATTCCAAACAATGACAAACTATTACATTTCAATCAGAAAATACGACTATCATTTACATTTTTTGGGAATAAATAATTGTTTAAATAAGTTACATTTGTTTAAACAATTAAAAATTGTTTAAAAAGTCATGGCAAATATTAAAATTGTTCATTAGTAATTATTTGTATGAAAAAGACGACGTAAATTGCTGAAAAGTAACAATAATACGTAAAAATGTACTTCTTTTATTTTTGGGTCATATTTGGGGCATTGTGGGGGGGGGGGGGGTAAGGGTGAGTTGAAAATAAAAGTTATTAGTATGCTTTTATTTCATAGGTACTCTAATTCAATCCCTAAAATGTTTGGCACGTTTAGATCAAACCCTGAAGTATGAGTTCAATTTTTCGAAAATCCAAAATTTCCCCATGTTAATTAAATGGGATTTTGAAGTGCCGGTGGCACGTGTTAATATTCGAATTTCGAAAAAAAATAGGAATTTTCTTTCTCCGGAAATGGAAACTTTGGGGGGGGGGTGGGACTTGCCCTCAAGGATGAAAAAAAATTTTGCCATGCATTTTTGGACGGTCCTCTGGGGTAAAAGATTATTAATAATAAAAGTTGATGGAATTTAATAATTTCTTACTCATTTCAATGTCCTTTCATACACTTGTATAAGATAACAAAAATTTCTTCAATTATTTAATTAAATATAAATATATACAGCGGTATGTGAGACCTCAGGTCCATATTGCAAAATTGAAAACAACATTTTCTGGTCGAATATAATAATTCTATAGAGTTAATTTGAAAAAATTTTCCTTATTTTACTCTTCTTTAAATAAATGAATGAATCTAAATAAATTTTACTCTAGTAATGTATCGGGAAAAGGTGATTGTATAGGTGCTTATAGCTGTAAGTGCACTTTGTGCATAAAGTGCACTTGGAAGTTTACATGTAAACTGTAAAACATGAGTCTTAGAAAAAGATATGGAATCCGCTATAAATATTCGAGTTGCATGTAATGAAATTTTTTGTGTTTATAGCACAGGGGCAAAGTGGCTAGTTTAGTTTTAGTGCATCGTAAAGTAAATGTGGCATACGCTACTTTCGTTGTTGAAAATTAATTTTGAATTATTCTGAAAATATCTCAAAATGTCAATACTGAAAAGAGATCAATCACAGAAGCTATATTTTCTTTGAAATTTGGAATTTCAAACAGGAGAAGGTTTTTTTTTGTATTCCTTTGGAATTGTTAAACCACGATATTTTTCAATGGAGTATACAAAAAGATTCGACGCATTAAAATTTTCAATCCGCCCTCACCACGCACGCAGTGAGACAAAACAAGCTTTTCTGAACAAATTGGTATGGAGCTTCAAATTTTTGTCTTATTTGAACATTTAAAAAAATGGAAGTTAACTCAATTCCAAAGAGATTTATGAGAGCCGATTTTCGAATTTATCCTTTGTTTTTTATTTAATATCCAAGTTGACGTTTTTTTTTAATCATTGATGTAATTCTTTTGCAACTATTTATGTTCATGTTAAGTATCATAAAATCATTGAATAAATTCCTTATAAATAATATCCAGCAGGTTAAAACATTTTAAATTGGTTTATTTTTATATTAAGAAATTGATGGGTGATAGTGCTACTTTAAGAATAAAAATACTTGGAGACTTTATTTTTTCAGGACATGCGTAAAAACAATTCTTAGTTACAATTTGTTCAAAGCCAGAGTAATTGTTAATGTTACAAACAAATTTAATATCTGAGCCATTTCGCACACTGAAGACTTCGTTTCTTTAACAAAATTGATAACAAATTTGTCGGAAGTGAATAATATGTACGATTTTTCATTACCCAAAAAATATATTAATTATTCAAATAGATTTCATAAACAAATAAAAAAAATTGTCCAATAAATTTCCGTTGATTTTGAACGGGCAGATTTTTTTTTAATGGAATAAATTTTAATTTCTTGCAAAATATGTCAAATTCCGATGTTTTCAAAAAATTAGAACAACTCGGGTACTAATTAACATTTTTTAATGTTCTCGAGTTCATATTGAAAGTGATTCAATCAATCATCAGGATATTTTTAGCATTTTTTTCGTGGATTCTACTGTCGGGTCTAACTTTGTGCAAAAAAGTCGCCGAATTTCAAATAATGAATGTACTCACACATGATTTAAAAAAAAGGAACAGTTATATTTTTATATCTAAAATGAACCGAAGAACCTTGAAAAATGTCAATACCTTCCAGGGTTAATCCAATTTTTAGAAAATATCGAAATTTGACGTTTTTTTCAATATCTTTCTAGGAAATCGAGATTTCGTATCCAAATTTGACTTCATTAGACGCAGAATTTCATTATATTTAGTATATCAAGAGGAAAAACTGTTTGTGTTAATATTGTATAAATAAAGGCATTTCAACAAAAAATCAAAAAACAGGAGTGAAAATAATTTCCGCTGGTAGTGTACTTTATCACCCAATAATTATTGTTTATTTTACAGAAAATTTAAAAAATAGATGTATAGCTAAAATACTTGTTGACAAATGGATGTTTTTTTTTTTTGCTAAAACATTTACTTCCAGTGACACGAAAAGAACCTTATTTATCAGAAGACTTTGTCAGCCAACAATATCTGTCATTTATTTATTTAAATAGATTGAAAAATGAAGTTTCCAAGTATTTTTAATTTCAAAGTAGCACTTTCAATCTCTCATATAATAATAAAAATGAAAAGAAATTTTTTAAATGTTGTTACCTTTTGGATATTATTTTAAGGTATGTTTTTACTGATTTCATTATGTTTTACTTGAATGTAGGTAGTTGCAAAAAATGGAATCGTTTATTTAATTTTATTTCAAATGTCAACCTAATTGTCTTTTGAATGACTTGAAACTGTAATTTAGAAATTAAATCCGCTGCTAACTTTCAATTTGTTTACAAATGTTAATATAATTTCTGATTGCCATCGGGGCAAAATATTTAATTGCTCTTGCAAATTTAGATCTTGAAGGATCTACTTCGATAAGAGAATAAAACCTAATTTCATTGATTAATGAAATTATTCATTGCCATTAATTCTTTAATACCGTAGGATGGATCATTTAAAATGTTGAGTATACACTAGATATTAAGATTTTAAATATTTTCCAAAATTCAAACAAATTTATAAAAATATCTTTGGATTTCGAAAAGTTAAAAAAAAACTTTCGAAGTTATCGAATTGTTTCAAGAGATTTTCAAAAGAATGTTAGGGATTTGAGAGCAATTTGAGTTTTTAAAAACTTCCATAGAACATTCATGAATTTTAAGTAGATTAAGAAGATTTCAAGAGATTTTGAGCGATAAAAAAATGTTTAAGCGTTTTCGATGATTTTCAAAATATTTCAGCACATATGACAAAACTTTTGAAGGTTTCAATGGATTTCAAAGAATTGTTAGAAATTAAAAAGTATTTAA
This sequence comes from Andricus quercusramuli, assembly GCA_932178445.1. Classification (NCBI taxonomy): domain Eukaryota; kingdom Metazoa; phylum Arthropoda; class Insecta; order Hymenoptera; family Cynipidae; genus Andricus; species Andricus quercusramuli. The sequence continues at coordinate 296,153 of CAKNXH010059921.1, read as the reverse complement.
AAAGACTTTAGGCATTTTTGAAGTAGTTCAAAATATTTCAAGAGATTTTCAAGAATCTTTTGAGATTTCATGGTCTATGAAACTATTCTAATGAATTATCTCACAGAACTTTGAAAAATTTCAACAAATTTTAGAAGACTTCAAAGGATTTGGAGAGTTTTTAACCATTCCCTTAAAGTTTTCAATGGGTTTCAGAACATTTTAGGGAACATCACAAAATTTTTTGAATTCGATAGACTTCAAAGAATTTAATTGGATTCTAGAATATTTTGTAAGATTTCAGGGATTTTCGAAGTATTTCAAAATATTTCATGTGATTTCACAGGACTTCCAAAATGATTAGAAATAACATTAGAATCGTTCAAAGGATTTCACAGAATTTCAAAGGATTTCAAGTGATTAGTGAACATTTGAAGGGATTTCTAAGAACCTTTTGAGATTTCATGGTCTATGGTGAGATTTTAATCAATTTCACAGAATTTTGATGGATCTTGAACAATTTTAGAAGACTTCAAAGGATTTAAGGAGATTTTAACGATTTTCTCAAAGGTTTTAATGGGTTTCAAAATATTTCAGGGCATATCACAAAATTCTAAAATTTTTCACTAGATTCCAAACAATTTTAGGGGTTTGCAAAGTATTTTTAAAGATTCCAGGGATTTTCGAAGTATTTCAATAGTTTCAAGTGATTTCACAACACTTCCAAAATGATTGCAAGTAACTCTAAAATCGTCCAAAGGGTTTTCACAGAATTTCCAAGGATTTCAAGCGACTCAAGGAAATTTTAAGGGATTTCTCATAATCTTTTGAGATTGCATGGCCTATGAAAGTATTTTAAACGATTCAACAGGATTTTTATAGATTACAACTAATTTTAGAAGATTTTATGGGATTTAGAAAGAGATTTGAACTATTTTGTAAAAGGTTATGATGGTTTTAAAAATATATTTCACAAGATGTTACAAAACTCCTAAAGGTTTCAAGTAGTTTTCAAAGATTTCGAGGAATTTCAAGAGATTTCTAGACACCCTCAAGAATTTTAAAGATTTGAAGAATTTTCAAAAGTATTTCAAAATATTTCAAGGGATTTCAAAAGATCTCGCAAGTTATTTTTAAACATTTTAATGGGTTTATCAGGATTTCAAGTGATTTCTGAACATTTTAAGCAATTTCAGACGATTTATAGGAATTACAAAATATTTTTAAAATTTCAATGGGACTATAGGGATCTTGAATAATTTCAACAGATTAAAAAAATTATGAAGCATTTCAAATTATTTTTAAAAAATGCATGGGATTGCACGGGCTTTCAACATTTTTCAATTGATTATGACAGACTTGAAAATATTGTGACCATTTTCAAAGTGTGTGGAATTATTTAAAGGGATTTCATGGGGTTTCAGAGAAATTTATGAGATTTTTTGAATTTTCAGAAGACTTCACGGCATTTCATTTTTCATTGAATAATGTACAGCATAAGTATTTTGAGATAAACAAGTATTCGTTTACAGAATTTATGGCCAGTAAATCGTTAGTATCCATTTTTTGTTATATTTCTATATTGTGAGTATGAGAATTTATAAGTAGAGCGCTTAATTGATTGAAAATACGTTTAAAAAAGGCTAAAATCGGACACAAATTGTAAGCTCTAGACTAATTTGTCCAGAGAATCTTTTTTTGCCCCTTCATGTGACGTGACGTTTCCAATTAAGTTATACAAATTTAAAAAGATTTTCCACGCTAACAAAAGAATTTAAAACCAATTTATATGCTGATGAGCCTTTAGAATTAATGAGGAAAATGTGCAACATTTGTTGCCAGCTACCCTGATCGGAATCGGATGTCGCCTAGATAAACTTGATTCTCAGGTAAATGAGAACCAATCACGCGAACCACTTCCAGAGTAAATGTACTGAATCACTGGATAAACTTGAATCTTTCTCTGCAATAAATTAATTCGATTCGCGTCGCTCTAATAATTTCGATTGCTTTTTAGCGTTTAATTGATGCACCTTTAACACATCTTAAAGTGGGGCGAGACAAGTTTTTTCTGGACAAATTAGCCTAGAGCTTATAATTTTGATCCGATTCCAACATTTCCTGAAAATGAAAAATTAATACATTCTAATGAGATTTGTGTGATCCCATTTTTTATTCAATTCTTCTATTTAACATGGAAGTTCATGTTTTTTTTTAAATAAACGATTAGATTTTTCGCAACTGCTTTTATTCATCTAATCCATTATGAAATTAGTAGATAAACTTCCGAAAAATATTATACAGCAAGTTAGAAAATTTTTTTTAATTCTAAAATTTTAAAACCTTAGTAACCATCTAAAATAATTCTGAAATAATTTGTATTGTTATAAACAAATTCAATAAAAAAACGCATATCTTAGCTATTTCAGGCTCTAAGCACTTTATTTTTTTAACAAAATTGATAACAAATTTGTCAGCAATAAATAATATGTATTATAAAAAAAAAAATTATAAATAATCTTATTAACAATATCACAACTTAAGTACTTAAGTACATTTCAACAAATGGATAAGGTTCTTTTTTACTAAATTAACTGCAAATAACTCAGTAAGGACCCTAACTATTAGGATACTTGATCAGACGAAATTTATTATATTGATTTAATTGAATTTTGTAACAAAATGCTTGAAGGTATATAAAGGTAAATAATTATTATTTTTGTAGTTGACTCCGTTGAACAAACGAAATCTGTACATTGAAAACTGACGAAAAACTGTAAATTTTAACCAAATTTATTCAATTAAATTACAACAGATGTCGCCTGATAAAGTATTCTAATAAATAGGGTCCTTTTTGAGTCATTAGCCCTCGATTTCTTCAAAAAAACTGCATCGATTTGTTGACAAGTAGTCGAGTTTTGAATATATTAATAACATTGTTTATAAAATGAAAAATGATTGTTCATTGATCAAGTAAGACAAGCGAACAAGCGAAGAATGTTTGCAAGTATTTAGAGTTAATTATATTAAAAAGAATAATATCTTAATTATTCGAAAATTAAAAAATAATATAGCAGCATGGCAAAGTGTCCTAACAAATAACGTCCTTTCTGTGTCACTGGCAGTCGGTTTTGTAGCAAAAAATTAAACTCATTTGTTGACATACAGTCAAGTTGTGAATTTTTTAGAAAATTGTTTACAAAATTAACAATTAGTGATGTTTGATAAAATATCATACTGGAAAGATTTTGCCAAGTAATTTGAAATTCATTCCGTTAAACAAAAAGATATCTGCTGGGTGAAAATTGACGAAAATTTGTATTTGTATATCAAATCTATTTGAACAATTAACAATTGTTATCAGATGATAACAAATCGTACATATTTTTTATTTACGAAATTTTTTCAAACAATTTTGTTAAAGAAACCATGCCTTTGGAGTGCGAAATGGGCACGATATTCCTTTGTTTATAATTTCAACAATTACTTTGGAATTTGAAAAAATGGTAACTGAGAAATGTTTCAACGATTGTCCCGGAAAAAATTAATAAATAAAATCGTCAAGTATTTTTAATCTTGAAGTAGAAACTTCACTTTGAATGTCCAGAAAAACTTTTTTCACCCCACTATGCGTCGGTAAATTGAAATTGTTCTTTTTGCAAAATCAAATTCACACATATCCTGTAAAACTAAAGTAAATTATAATCAATGAGAGATATTCGATATGAGTTGTGATTGGCAATTCAGATTTGCATGGATAAAAAAATGATAAATTGCGCGGAGAACCGCCTACATGGAAAAGGCACGTGCTTAAGTCACTTTCGTATTAGCGATTTTTATTGTTATTTTTAATGTTATACCCTGATTTTTCGATTATCGTTTTTCGTGATTAAAGATGAACTTTTCACGATTGTTTTTACCGGACAACTTGAGTGACGTTTTTAAATTTTAACTTCATCGTCAGCGCGGTGCAACCAGTTGCAACGAGTGTACGGGTCAAACTGAAGCGTCGCGACGCTCGGCGTCTTTCGGTCGAATAAACGGCGCCACCGTCGGATGCCTTTTAACGATAATAGCAGAAACTATATTAGGAAGGTGTACGCATGTGTACCTCATAATTTGCAGGTAGGTACACGCGATTTTGGCTGTTCTGCTCGAAACTGCTCGAAACCGAACTACCACTGGAATTACAAGTATGAAATGAAGGGGGGAACCTGGTTTAGGACACTTACAATTAGATGTTTTTTTTGTGAATTGTTGGAAAATAAAGTATTAAGGCAACCTTTTTAAAACTTTTAAGACATATTTTTACACATCTTGAAAAGAAAAAAAATTAATTTAGTGTTCAAAATTGTTGGTTTAAGAAGAGCTGGATAGAGGGGGAAATGCATATTTTTTGGACAAAAATCTACCGACAGTACAATTCTTAAAGCATTTTAATGCTTTTATTTTAGAAAAGACCGTAAGTCTTATGTTAGATTTTTTTGTGTTTCGCAATGATTAACTATTTCAGATTCACAGATTTTGTATAGTATGAAATATGACAAATAATGTGCGCTTATAATCAGTTGAGTGTAGCTGCTTTTTACCAATTATTGGAACAATTTTCATAAACAAATGTACATTTTCACAATTTTTTCATGAATAGGCTTCATTTTTCTGTGGAACCAACTTGAAATGTCTTGTCAAAGACTCCTTGCTATCACATTAAGGTAATTATTATATATTCAATTATGGAACAATTTTGAAAATATGAACTTGTTTATCAAAATTATTTATAGAATAAACAAACATTGTAATTATGAAAAATATGGCAGCAAGGAGTCTTTGATAAGATATTTCGAGTTGATTCCGCAAAAAAAATTAAGCCTATTCATGAAAAAATTCTTGAAGTGTGCATTTGTTTATGGAAATTATTTAAATAATTAATAAACAGCAGCTCCTCTGAACTGCTTGTAAGCGCATATAATCTATCATATTTCATACAACAGAATCTATGGATTTGAATAGCTAATCATTAAGAGTAACGAAAAAATAACTTTTGCCTAATAGATTATTAATAAGATTGTATAAAAAATTCTTACTCTCACTTACTGGACAGTTTGATGTAAAAAATGTTTATTCAATTTCATTTTTGAAAATTTCTATTTGGAATAAAGATCCAGAATTCTTTTATTTGTTACGAAATTACGAATAAAATGTTTTAATTGTTAATGAATTTATTATTTATTATTTATTAATTTTATTACATTATTATTTTTTTTTAAATCAAATTTCTATTGATCATTATTATTAATACTTACAGTTCACACTTATAGTTACAGTTACTTGCAGTTTACAGTTACACTATTATTATTTATTATTAAAGTGATTTGTTTGACAAATTTCAAATTATTGTTTAGAAAGTGTTATTTTACATTAAAAAATAAGTAAAAGAAGATTTTTTTATATTTTGTAACTTGAAAATTGTATGTTCTATGGAGGTTTTTTTTTGCAAAATATCTTTTTTTTCATTAAGGTTATTAGTGCGTTTTTGCACTCGTTATTTCCTTACTGTTTATCACTTTTGGATAGATTTTAAGAGTTTTATAAATATGGAAAGAAGTATCGAGGCCTTTTTGAAATAAGTAAAATTCAATTCTATTTTTACAAAAAATATATTTACTTAACAAATGATCCTGTAGGATGGGGAGCTATTACATTAAAAAATTATCTCGCGAAATTGTGATTTTATTTTCTGTTAAACCTAATATTAGAAAGAATAAATAAAAAAAGACAAACATTTTCTGGAAAAATTTTATTTTTAAATTTATGTCTCTTTAGGATTTTAAATTTGCCTTTGAACTGCTCATAAATCATCAGAAAGAGGCTTTCTGCAAATAAACATTGAGTTCAAAAATTTCTAGGTTGTAGATGGTTGAGGCTCACCGTAACAGCGTAATCTCATTAAAATTAAGAGAATTCTGAACTTTCGTAGATCAAAATTAAAAATGGACAGGAGGTATTCGCACGACTCTTTCCAAATCAAAAATTTTCAACTCTGAATGATTTATTTTTATTTTAAGATATCTGCAAATATATCCTACAAGTTTTGAAAAAGTTTCCGTAATCTTTCTTTTTTTGCCAAAAATTCACATGAAACACCTGATTTTAAGCGTCCTAAAACAGGTTCCCCTCTTAATTTCTCAAGTCAAGTAGCGTTGAATGCAACACACCCTCATCTTGTCCCTCTTGCGATTCAACAGAAACAGCCCTCGTTACCACTGCCTTTGATGACCTCATTATTTTCCACTTTTGCCCTTGCTTTGAGAGAGAACTGCAATTTACCTTTTATTAATTAAAAGGAAAGAGTCCTAGAGTTCCGAAAAATGAACAAGATCGAGTTGATATATTAAGGAGACGTACTTTAAATCTTATTTTGTGGCGAGATTTCATGTTAATAAGGCAAAGTGGTATTGCCGCTTTCAAATATTGAAATTATTTTTAAGTTTCCTGTTGAAAAAATTGAGGAGAATAAACTTTAGAGAATTTTACATTTTTGTTATCTTCTTGAAATATATTTCTAATGTTAAAAGAATAATAGTTAACAATGTATGAAATGTTTAACATATTTAACGATTATTGGTGGATAAGTTCAATTTTATTCCTAAGAAAAATGAAATTTTACGATGAGGTAGAAATAGTATATTATGCACCAAGCTGGAGAAGCGGGATTTTTCAGATGAGTGCACGGTTTCGGTACGAGCCAGAGGCGAGTACGTAAGAGCGATTACAGAAAAATACACGAATCTTAAAAGTTTCTTTCAGGCATCTTTTAAATAGAAGGAAATCATCTTTACAAACTAGATTTTTTTCATTTTGTTCACCATGTCCAACTAAAGGTGCAAAAGTAACAATTTTTTAAATTAAAAAAGTTTTTATGATTTTTAGATGAAACTGTTGAAGAATTTTATATCTTTATGACATATACATCTTTTTGAGTAAATTCAGATATGTAATTGCGTTACGGACCCATCTATCTGAGCTCAAACCGGACCCTTGTAGGGTCATTATTATAGACAATTATAAACAAATACCGGAAATTCTCTGTGACAGAGACTTTGTAATGAAGGGAGAGCGTTATTTATTGCAAGAATTGTGATCGAATGGGGTTTAAAAGTGTAGTGTAAAATCATATGGTACCCCAGGCGGAAATATTATATATAGTTTATATATAGTGTGAAGTATTATATATAATATTCGTTTGTTTTATACATTTTTTATATAAAACAAATGAATATTATATATAATACTTCACACTATATATAAACTATATATAATATTTCTGCCTGGGACTTTAGTCAGATATAATTTGGTCTTCCAAGCGCGCGATGATGTGGTGGTCATGCGGCAGTCGACGTTCATGTAATGGTCGTGCGGTGGCCGAACCTGGTGTGGTGGTCGTGCGGTGGTCAACGGTAATGTTAGGGGCGATCGGTGACTGACGGTAGTGTCGTGATCTTGAGTTGTTTCTAGTAGTATTGTAAGTCTGAATAGATGGATTGAAAGATTCCGAAAAATTTCAATTTTTTCCCCTATTTAAACGAAACAATCTCAGAATTGTATATCCTGCTTTTTGACATCTTCAAGCCTTTTTTTCTTACAATTGCACCAGATGGCGTGTGACCTCTCGAAATGATGTTATCCATGTTTAACCTGCACATAACTGAAACTTGCAGGAAGTTGCATGCAGAGAAGAGAAGGCAGAATACAAAAGCGAGGCGAGGCCGCAATATAAGTAAAAGCTGCATGGCAGGCAGCATTCAACTATAGGCTGAAGATTCTGTTTGTGCTTCTACTGTTTCTCTTGTGAAACTGTAACACGGTGGTGTCTGCTTGATTCTCTTTATACTTGCGCTGCGTTAAGATTGCTGTGGTATATTCAACCAGAAACCTGACGACGTGAGTTAGCTAAGGCGGAATATTAATTTGACGAAACTTAGGAACAACTTACAGGCAAGGATTATAAAGCACTTCCCTACTTTTACTATAATAGAGCTAAATCATCTTTACCAGACCACCTGTGAGGCAGGAACAGCCAACCACTAACCGAAACTTAGAACACACTTTCGCTGTCAAAATATCAATTTTAGACCACAATGGCCATTCATACATTCATACTATTCCATCATAAATGAATGAATATATATATATATATATATATATATATATATATTTATATTGGGGTGGTTCAAAAAACACCAACTTTCAGAGAGTTCAGGTGCTCTTGGATATTTCGGTTCCAAATCATGCAAAAATATCACTGTATAAGTTTGAGCCAAATCGGAGTGTATTTAGCGCTCCCTCAATGGCGTTAAAGTTTTAACTGAACATATCTCGGAAATTATTAGAGATTAATGATTTTAAATATAGGTCTCGCAATTCGTTTTGATTTCCTCTGTAATTAAAGATAACTTAGAAAGCTCAATCATCTTAAACTATGAACAACAATATGGAAAACACACAAAATAAAAGTTTTTATATTAAATTCACCATCACAGTTCCTCTTGTAAATCTGCACAATTTTCATTCATACTAGTTTGCCCTAAAATGAGCATTGCGAAATTTATGAATGGTTTAAAATTTCCTAATGTACACTGTTTGGAAAAAACCACGAAGGAATAGTAAGGAGTAGTATCCCTGTAAGTGGGGAGTGGGACGAGCGACGTCCAATAATTCGTTAATGCTAGCTACGAATGAAAACTCGTATGCTCCCCCGTTCACATGCGCACTGGCGGTTGCCATGCCAACGATGTCAACACGCGTTTGAAGTTTCGAACTTTTTGTATTGAACGAACATAAACAAACGAACATAACCTACATGTGCATCGAGATGTCAAAAGGTAACATATTGAGAGGGTATAACATGTCTTCTTCTTCTTCTTCTTCTTCTTCTTCCGATTAACGTTGGCTTAATACTGGCGGTATAACATGTGACTGCGAAAACAGCTCTGCGCATGTGCACTGGGGAGCATTCGAGTTTTCATTCGTAGCTAGCATTAACGAATTATTGGACGTCACTTGTCCCACCTCTGCTCACCGAACACATAGGGTGATACCACTCCTTACTATTCCTTCGTGGAAAAAACCAAGTTTTATGTGAAACAGTCGATAACTTGCTCTGAATGCGATGCTTCGATGAACGATCTTCATTTCATGCGCGTATTTCAAAACTATACTAAAGTATCTAGCAAAACTTCTGCAGCAGGACAAATTTATAAAGCAGCTCTAACTGCAGTTCATCGACATTTGTGGTATCTGAGCTAAGAAATGATTCCACTCTGCTTCTTTTCAAAATTATTTTGCAACGAAAAGAAGCGTTTACTGGTTTGTTGTTTGAAAGAACACTCCGAAAAATAGGAAACGCTTGAACCTCTTTAGGAAGCGAGAGAGATAATAAAATCATCAAAGTGCATTAATGATTGTGTTGAATGAGGCGTTGCTCTTGCAATTACTTTGAATAAATCCCTCAGAAAGAGTGAAGAAGACAAGCTACTAATTTTTCAAATCGTAGAGGATCACTGAAAATGGTATGGATGTCTAACCTAAGAAGCCTCATGAGAGGTATGCTATGAAAAACAATTGAAAATATAACATTCAGATATCCAAAACATTGTTTTTATATGTTTTTATTATTGAATGTAACTCAAATAGATATTGGGTCTCAGTTTAACCATTAATAACTTTTGAAATATTAATTTCAAGGCAAATAGAAGAAGATGAAAATTGTTCAGATTTACAGAAGGAATACAACTGTGATTGTGAATTTGATATACACACTTTTATGTCGTATATTTTCCATATTTTTGTTTATAGATCAGGGTTATCAAGTCTTATGAATTATCTTAGATTACAGAGGAAATCAAAACGAATTGCGAGACCTATATTTAAAATCATTCATCTCTAATAATTTCCAAGATATGTTCAGTTAAAGCTTCAACGCCGTTGAGGGAGCACTAAATACACTCCGATTTGGCTCAAACTTATACAGTGATATTTTTTCATGATTTGGAACTGGAATATTCAAGAGCACCTGCACCTTTTGAAAGTTGGTGTTTTTTGAACCACCCTAATATATATAAATCTCACGAAAAACCTATGAATTTAAGTATTTTTATAGATTGATAAAATTACATAAATTTTGAGAATGTATTAGAATGTCACTCAGAGAAATTCCCTCTTGTCTCAAAAAGATGTTTTTTGACCAAAATGAATGTTCTACTCAAACTTGAAGTTAAGAGGATTTTCATTTGTGTCAAAAAGAATCACTTAGCTGCAAACATTATCCTTTACTTCATGTCATCTTGCAGCCAAATAATTCCGTTAGTGTAAACAAGATTTTTATTTGGTTCGTGATGTAACCCCCTTGACAATAGAACAGGTGTATTTGCTTAACCGCCCAGTTATGGTACTATAGATACATTATTATACTGCGAGTGTAGCATTAAGTACAAATTTTAAAAATAAATTTTTTAATAGGAATAATAGAATAGTTATGATACAGATACAGTCGAACTTCGATAACTCGAACTTCGATAATTCGAATTTCGCGATATCTCGAATAAAATCTTCCTACCCACTTGACTTTTCAGCCTTGATAACTCGAATTTCAGTATGTACTTACAAAATTTAGGAAGGACGCACATTCGTAGCCCGCCAACTTATGAATTCTGCGCAATTTAATATCTACAGATGTCTTTCCTAAAATTTGGAAAATCTCTTAAAAGTGATTCGAGAAGTCGAAAAAGGTGTGAAGAAGAAAAAAGACATTGCTAAAACTTTACTTTTTCTCTTCAAATATTTTGAATTACAATATTTGAGTAAGGAAAAAAAGTCTCAGAAATTACTAAATGAAATTATATTATCAGTCATGCCTTATGGAAGAAAACACTTTCATGAAGTAAGTTTAAACTCTATGAGAGATAATTATTTAACAATGTTTTTTATAATAATAGCGTTTGAAACAACTTTATTGTTTTCAATATTCACCTGACCAACAATGTCTTCAAAAGTTTTTTATAATTTAATTTTTTCTTAGTGTCGCTTCTCACGAATTTTCATTCTTGGAAAAATGATTTTACTGATTTCAGGCAAGAATCGCTTCGAATTTCATGAAGCTATAACTTCCATATGCAGTTAAAAGTTATCAATGGTGCCAATGGTTCAAAGGCTTAGTCGAATTTACTTTGTTCAAATTTTTTTTTCATGTAAGCCTCGAAACAAATGTATGTTCGAAACATATTTTCGTCTAGATATAATACCACGTGGACAACTTTTTATTACTTTGGATCCCCGCTCCCCTTGTGGACAAACGTGGACTTTTTACGACCCTTCTATTGTCTCATCTGTCCATGTGGACTTATTCCATATATTCTATAAAAATTTGGATATCCGTGGTTTTCAAAAACAAGGAACCCAAAAGGAGCGGTGAATTGGCTGAAAATTCAGTTTTTCTTGAAAACAAAAGCTTAAAGATACAAGGAATGAATTTCAAACAAAAAATAGTGAAAATGTTCTATTTTCTCATGTTTTTTTATAATATTAATCCGCAGGTGCAGGAGAATATGCGTCCATGTGGATTTTAACTCCAACCACCCGCACCCCTCGGGAAGAACGGTGGACTTAACCCCCCCCCCCCCCCCACCAATAACTGTCTACGTGAATTATGGCTGGCCCCTTATATAGAACGAAATGGCTCTAATATAGTTTCAATTAACGGATCATTGAAAATACGTTAGGAAAGTTTAATGAATGTGCGTAATAATGTAGCATTTTCATGATTTTAAAGCAATTTTTTCCGCAAGGATGATTAATATGACACTTATAAATTTTATGTCTTGCATAAGCCTAATTTTACCCTTTAAGTAGTAACGTACTTTCTGTTCAGCCTTTAAAACCCGTCCCTTTATTAAATCTTGACTACGCCACTGGGTTAGAAACAAAACAGACAAGAGGATGATGATGGTTTTGTTTCAAGACAACTTTGTCTCTGAGTGGGAGAAAAAAATAAAATCTTCACTAAATGTTCTTTTTTTTAAAATCATTATAACCTTGCTAATTTTGCAAATTTTTATAGCTATCGCATAAAATCCTTTTAAATTCAATAACTTATCTTGAAATTTCTTCAAAACCCTTAAGGTCATTCAACAACTTTGAAAATCCTTTAAATCGCATGACATTTTAAAAACGTCATAGAAATTTCATATTATTCTTTGAGAAAACGGTGTAAGTCGCTTAAAATCTCTAAAAATCGGTTCAACTTCTTGAAATTCCATGAAATATTTTGAAATCTCACAAGATTCCTTGGAGTCTTTGAAATCCTCTTAAAATTCACAGAAATCTTTAAAATCCGTGGTAATCATTCCGAATTATTAAAAACTGTAACTGATTTAGAGAGTTTGAAATTCTGTTGATTTTGTTGAAAACTTATAATATCCTTTAGAATTCGTGGATATACTTTGACATCTTTTGAAATCTCTTGAAATCCTTTTAAATTCCGTGAAATTATTGAAACCCCTTTATATCTATTGAAATTCATTAGAATCCCTTAGCATCCTTTGAAATTTTGGAAAATCTTTTCAAATTTCTTTCAATCATTTCGAAATTCAATTTTTGAGATTTCAACATTTGTGAAAATAACTAATATATTTTTGACATATATTGATAACAAAATAAAAATCTACGTATGGATGATAGGGGCATAAATATCTTGCAACTCCTTACATTAGGTGTGGGGGTGGGTCTAAATTTAAAAATGTCATTCTACGTCATTAATGGACGTTCTCACAAAATGTTATGAAATTTATCAGTTTGATAGAACAAAAATAGAATAAAGGTTTTCTATTGAATTGAGAGAAAAATGAACTATAGGAGATAAAAATGGATTATGATGGAAGAGAAAATGGAATTGTAATACGACCAACAAGAAATATAGGTCAAAGTTATAAAATCATTTAGGGTCTATTATATAACTAAAGCAAACAATAAATTTAGCTAGCTCCCAGTTATACGCAAAAATGCGTTAATATAAAAATGCTCACACAAAAATCAATCAGCAATTTCCAAATCTAAACAATTTTCCTCAAATTTTTGACAATTGAACTCATTTCATTCATCGAGCCTTCACAAGTATACATATACATTCTTTAAAGATCAAGATATTCAAAATTTTTAATTTAGAAAAGCGTAAGAGGTTTGCTTTGCACTGAAGAACATTTTGATCTTTATAGCACTATTTTAAAAACATTCTATACATGTAAAAACTTAGGTTTTTATATGAAAACTTTTCATTTAAATTTAAAATAAATCTGTCTTCATAATTATGAATTGAAAAAAAAGGAACTATTGAAGGGAAAGGGCACATATGTAAGATACATTTTTATGCAGATGACGATAGGAAAAACCACGAGAAAAAAGGCGAAAAAAAGCTTCCTGCATAATAGGCTTAGAAACGAAATTTCCGCATTTTTAACAACTTTTAACAAAAAACAACGCACTAAAAAAATTTATTCTTTTGTATACCTCAACATTTTAAGACCTTCAATTTCAGCAATTTTCGAAGGCAATCAAACTAAAACAAAAGATTCCGAAATAGTGGTTTCAGAAATGAAATTTCCTCACTTTTCTCATTTTTCAATATTTGATATTTTATATAAAAACACATATTGACAAACAAAAAAAAACATCAGGATGAAATAGCAAGTTTTATTTTTCAATTCACTTCTAAATGTCAAGACCTTCAATTTAAGCCGACAAAAAATTAGACTAATAGAAAAGCTTGCAGCATATAGTGGTCTAACGAAAGAAATTTCTTCATTTTTCTTATTTAAAAAAATCTGATAACAAGAGAACATCACTATATGACATAGATAAAATTAAATTTTTTATGAAAATCTAAATGTCAAGCACTGTATTTTCAGCTAGCATCAAACAATATCATACTAAAAGAAAATATTCCAGAATAGCGAACTAAAAAAACTAGATTTTCTAATTTTGTATACACTAATAATAAAAAAGCAATTCTTTGATATAGAAAATTTTATTCTCCAATGCACATTGCATATCAAAATCTTCAATTTGAGCCAACCCCCAAAAAGTCCGACCAATAGAAAAGCTTCCAGCATAGAGTGGTCTGATAAACAATTTTTTTCATTTTTCTTATTTTTCAACCTGTAATAACTAAATAGCAATACTATGCTAATCGAGATAAAAGAAAATATTCCAGCACACAGTGTGCCGAAAAACAAAATTTCCTCATTGTTCTCATTTTTTATGCACTGGCAAGAAAAGAACAATACTGTGATATAGCAATTTTTATTTTGTAATACGCAACTACATTTCAGGGCGTTCAATCTCAATCATCCCTGAAAAATATCAGACTAAAAGTAAATTTTTCAGCATTATAGTGGTTTAAAAAACGAAACTTCGTTTTTTAACGAAATTTCCTTATTTATTATATTTTTTAGCCCTGATAACAAAAAATTACACTTTATTATAGAAATTTTGATTATTTGATCTACATCCATATGCCAAATGCTTCAATTTGAGCTATCGTCGAAAACAATCGATTTAAAAGAAAAAGTTCGAGCATAGTAGTATAAAAAAAGTGAAACTTCCTCATTTTTCTCATTCTTCAATCTTTGATAGGAATGAAACATCAGTACGACATAGCAAATTTCACTTCTTGTTGCACCTATGCATATTCCCTTCAATTTGAGCTGTCATGAAAGAAAATCGGATAATTTTTAGGGTATGAGAAAGCCTGTAAAAAAAGAGATTTCGCTATGAAGGTTCGCGGTAGTGAATCGCTGCCAAGTACAAAAAACGCATTTTTTTTCGAAAGAATACTAGTTATCGTACATGTTTGGATATCTCAGCCAATTCTTCACTGACTTGGATGATGCCTTTTTGAATCAATAAAAATCGCAAGAAAATAACTTCTGTGCACATAAATTGTCTATGTTTTTTCAAACTGGACATAGCAGATTCAGATAACATGACCAATTTATCATTAGCAATTTATTTCACCTGTAAATAAAGATTCAGTGCCATTTTGTAGGAAATTTTGATTCATTAACTATTTCTAGAGATATTTTGCCTACAAATTGAGCTGTCGGATTCAATAATGTGCCCGACGCTAGAAAACACTAAAAGTGTTAACCCCCCGGGTCTCAATAAATGAATATTTTCAAATTCGCAACATTATTTTTTTTATACGCCGCAGGCATGATTCGGGCGTATTACGTGCCTGTTTTCAGGAACTTAAGTAGCCCTTTATGGGTCAGTGGTGGGAGCAGTACAATAATGGCCTCATTATTTTACTGTACAATAATGGGGCCATTATTGTACTGCTCCCACCACTATCCACTATCCATTATAGTTCGTGTATCATTGGAGCATTGAAGAAATACTTATCGTACATGATAAACCTACAGATAAAGGGGGAGGTACGGAGGGGTGTCGGGGGTAAAGGTGGGTGGGGGGGGGGGGGTAAATTTTTGAATTTTTTCAAAAATTTGAGAATTTTGAGTTTTTTTGCAAATTTCGGAAATTTTCGAAAATTTTGAAAATTTTGGAAAATGTTGAGAATTTGAAAATTTCGAAAATTTTTGAAAATTATAGAATTTTTTACAATTTTTGAAAATTTTTGAAATTTTGAAAATTCTTGAAATTTTGAAAATTTTCGAAATTTTTGGATATTTTTGGAAATTCAAGAAATTTTTGAAAATATTTTTTCAAAAATTACTCAAATCCCCCAAAAATTTCAAATTTTCAAAAATATCCAAAATTTTCATATTTTTCAAAAATTTGAAGACGAGCAAATATCAACCGGCTCAGTAAAAATCTTCTTAACCGGCGCTAAAAGTGAATTGTACCGATTCGACTCGCCACGTCAGACCTCCCCTGTGATACATGATAATCGGGGGCAAAAAACTTGCAAATTATGCCCTTGGTGTATAAAGTATAATGTGCACCATGGAACTACGTCGGTCATTACGCCTTGTGTGTTTGCAATACTCGTCTCCGCCTCGCGCTTCGCGCTCGTCTACGACTTGTATTGCAAACGCACACGCGGCGTATAATGACCGACTTAAGTTCCTTGGCGCACAGTGTACTATTTAAAGAAGACTTGATGACTAGTTTTAATAATAAAAATTAAAAACTGAAATTTTTTCCCCCGAAAATCAATAAATGATTAAAACATAAATCGCCAACCGTCAGCCAAATATTATAGAAATTATTTGTAATTTAGTACACATATAAAGTATAATCTGGCAATAACTAAAAAAAACAACGAATTTGGAAATAACCTTTTGTTTAATAATATTCAATTGCAAATTAAGGCTGGTCGCTAACGACGTTTTTCTGGTTTCGCCAGCAAAAAGTATCAAAGCAACTTCAGATTTGAAACAACTTCCAGCAGGAAAGTTGTTATATATAGTTTGAAGAAGATTTCTGGGAAGTTTTAGATAGATTCATTAAAAACTGCCGGGAATATGTACTTTGTAATATAGTACGCGACGAGACCCGGAAAACCCAACACCGAGTTCGCTGGCTGATGAGGCTCAGTGTTAACAGTGCAATCGTTACGGGTCCGCGTACTATTTTACAAAGTACATATTTCGCCCACTTTTTAACGAAACTTTCATAAACTTTCAAACAATCTTCTTTTAACTACATAGAAAAACTTTTTGCTGGTATTTGATTCAAATCTGAAGTTCCCTCAATACTTTTTGTTGTAGAAACTGGAAGAACGTGATTACCAATTCGCCTTAATTTGCAATTGAATATTATTAAACAAAGTTTATTTCCAAAATATTGTCTTGGCGTTATCGATAGAATATACTTTATATGTGAGCTAAATTTTGTACAGTTTCAATAATATTTGGCCGAGCTATGACGATTTATGTTTTAATCATTTATTGATTTTCGTAAAAAAATCAGTTTTTAATTTTTATTATTAAAACTAATCATCCAACAATAAGAATGTAAATATGAAAATTTCTGCTTTGTTATTATATACAATTTTTCATTCAACAAAATAATAATTTCGCGAATTTAGGGATTTTTATTTATTGAGACCCGGGGACCAACACTTTTAGCTTTTTAAAGCGCCGGGCGAGTTATTGAATCCGAGAGCTTAATTGTGGGTTATAGTTTGATTGAACTGCTAAAAAATGAAATTTGTAGCATAAAGAGTGAAATATCTCTAGAAATTATTAATAAATTCAAATTTTCTGCAAAGTAGTACTGGAGCTTGATCTACTCATTTTATTCTATAAATACTACACGAATCGGTTCGAGATTGTAAGCTACAGGTCTACTCAACTGCTAAAAAATGATACAATTTTCATGTTTTCTGAATCTGATATGTCCAGTTTCTAAATAATAAATGGACAATCTTTATGTGCCGAAGTTATTTTTTTTTAGATTTTGTATTGACTCAAGAAGGCCTCATGCAAATCGACAAGTAATAATTGGCTGATGTATCCAATACATGTACGATAACTATCGTTCTCTGGGGAAAAGTTATTCGTGTTTTTTTACTTGGTGTACAGGTTTTTTCATACCCTAAAAATTATCTTATTTCCTTTTATGATGGGTCAACACCCAGAAAAATGTTTGTTTGAAGCAAACAAATTCTTTCTTTGATATGGGGTGAAACAAATCTTTCATTAATTTAAACGAACATGTGTCTGTTTTAAATAAAATTTATTTGATTCAAATATACCTTTTTTTAACTCAAACAAATTCTATCTTTGATACAGGGTCAAAAAAAGGTTTGTTTCATTCAAACATTTTTCTGAGTGAAATTGAAGGTCTTGACATATACGCGAGCATTGAAAAATGAAATTGGCTTCCGTAAAAAAAAATTTAAAAAAAGTGAAAAAAAAAATGTTTCTTTGTTATCAATGATTGAAGAATGAGAAAAAATCAGAAAGCCTCATTATTTATACCACAATGTTAGAATCTTTTATTTAAATCGACTTTGTCCAAAGATGGCTCTAATTGATACTTATGGCATATACAGATTTACGTCAAAGAATGAAAATTGCTATGGCATACTGATGTTTTTGGTTGCCAATTATTGAAAAACAAGGAAATTTTATTTTTCAGACACCTATGCTGGAATCTTCACTTTTAGATCGATTGTTTTCAAAGATAGCTCAAATCAGAACATTTGGGATATCGATATAGATTTAAAATTAAATTTGCTATGTTGAAGTGTCGTTTTTTATGAGTGGTTAAAAAATATTACAAATAAGGAAATTTTTCTGAAAAACAAAGCTTTGTTTTTTAAGACACTGCAATACTGGAAACTTTACTTTTAGTCCGATATTTTCCAGGGAAGGTTAATAATGAACCCCTTGAAACGAAGTTGTGTATAACAAAATTAAATTTACTGTATCATAGTATTGTTCTTTTTTATCAGTGCACAATACTCACGGATGTCCTAAAAACAAAAATTGCAAAATTTTTGACAATGATCCAACTTTTTCAATGTTGGTCAAATTAAAAAATGTAATTGGTAGAGTTTCGAAATGTATTGCATATCTAGCAAAAATTTTCATTGAAATTTCTAAATCTATCAAAAAATAGTTTTTTCTATTTTTTTTTTAAATTTTTAAATTGTTGAAAGGCATATAACTTTTAATAGTCAGCGAAATAAAAAATTACATTTAAATAATTTGCTGGTAATTTTGCCGTGTACCAGAAAAACAGACAAAAAAACAGACACCGACAAAATGTTCATAACAGTATAGAAAGTAATTTCCGCAGCAAAAACAGTTCTTAATTCTCTTATTTTAAAAATGTATTAAAAAGAGGAAAAATAAATGCTTTTGACTCTTCCAACCCCTTCTCTAAATAAGGATTTGTAAGATCTCCCCCTCCCCCCAGAAAAAGCCTTACGTAATTAACAAAAGCTCCCTGTTGAGAATCTATATGTTATTTTAGTTTGATACATTTCTATTTTTCCTTTAATTTTCCTCCAAGGTCTCCCTTAATGTCGCGTATCATAACCAGGAAATGGTCCTACCGGATAAGAGCTGCGGTTACTAGATGTGGCTAATGTTCCCTCGGCCGTGGGACGGTGAAGATTAAGCGATGGTAATTATCGATTAAAATTTCAAGATTTCACACCACTCTGCTCAAAAAAGTGTCCCTACATTTGGTTAAACTCTCTTGCTTTTTACATTCAGACATAGGAGTTCCTTTTTTCGTTTAACGATAACGAGACACTTTTCCTCTATTCAAACTAAAGTATTGTCACTCAGTAAAAAAGAATATTTAAAATTAGCACACCTCAACATTTTTCTGCCCTCAAATTCAGAGATGAACTTAACTTCAGAAGAAACTTGCGGAGTTCCAGAATTTAATCATACGTTGTCTTAAATGCAGATATATACTTTAACCCAGATCATTTTTTGCCTAATTTTAGTTCGCGTCCAAATTTAAGGTCCACAAAATTTAAAGTTGTTACAAAAAGTATTCTTTTTTACTGAGCATTTCTAGAGTGACATCTTATGTTTTCACCATTTGGAAAACAAAGCCACTAGAAATTTGGTAGTACATTTTAAAAAATTTGTGTGTATACAAAAAAAATAGGAAGTTAAAGGCGTTTGCCAAAATATTGACGACTCCCAGTCATTTTCCATTTTTCCTTCAACTAACAAATTTTCTCTGAAATTATCTCGCTGAAGTTCTTATATCAAAGCATAATTTCCTGAAGTTTCAACATTTTAGACAACTTTGGTCAGAAATTATAAATAAAAAATTACACGAAAAATTTTCCAAACTGAAAATTTTCTAATGAAAAATTCGCTAAATAATATTATCAACGTTTAGAAAACAAATTTAAGATTTACATCCATTACTGATATCTAGTTAAAAGAGATAGAAATCAAGAGTAGAGTTCAATAATATTTCAGAGATAGGGTTCTCAAAAATCTGCCAAAAGTCTAACTCACAATTTGTTTTGTCTGGTTACGCTGTAACGCTATTTTAGAATAAAACGCTAAAATAATTATTTAAACTATTCCTAATGCAGGCAGGCTAAAATTGTTAATTTTATACTCAGGAAGATTTTAGCATAGCAGTGTCTGCGTTTGCTGAAAAAAATCCGGCTAATTGCGTACCGAAAGTTCGGTGCAAATAGTCTCTTTTCCGGATCTTGATATTTGTACCAAAAAGATTCGCTCCATTTTAAGAATAATCGCTCCACATTTATTTTTAATATGAAAAAATAAGTAGATATTTTGAATGGCTGAAGTTGAAATCAAATAAATCGTGAAAATAGTCAGCTTTCCCGCATGTTTGAATATTTTTATCTTTTATATGTATACATTGGAACTTGGATTTAAGACCGGTTTTGAACATGCATTGCAGTGGCCTTCAACATAGAACTAGACAATCCAAACGTCTACAGTCAGGCTAGCATGAACCATTTCCGTTGGATTTGGACGCATATTGTTTGTCACGCATGAATGAGCTCCGCCTCTCTTTCGGCCCCACGGCTTCCCTCATCAGAAACTGCCGAGGGCATCATTTCTCAAATATTCGTAAATCCGAACTTCTTAAATCCAAGTTTCAGTGTATCTTTAAAAGATTTTGGAATATGTTTTTTTCATCATATTCGCATGTCATGTCACTTGATATTTTGTAACGTGTAAGATTCATATCCATCACAAATACATTCCTTGATATCTTACAATTAGTTATATAATTTCCTACTATTTTGGATTACCTTGAATTAAAATTATATAATTTAGGCAGCTTAGAATGTTTTTTTTTGTGTTTGAAAATATCATGGTCAAAAATGGTCTACTTTTTTCAATCAGCCTTAAGGTGATTCCAGAAAACTTTAAGAGATTTTAGAAAACTTCAATAGAATTCAACTGAATTTGAAGGAATTGAAAATTTTGAATGAATTAAAATAAATGAATTCAGAACATTAAGTAAATTCCAAGGAATATAAAAAGATCAAAGGGAAATAAAATTTATTTTTGTATATTTATTTATTCATCAATTTCAAATCAAATTCCATTTGTCAGGAACATACCCTCATTCTTGAGAGCGTGACGTAGTTCGCGAACGGTATTTTTTAACATTTTCAACCCATTCCTGAAAATTTTACGATGTTCTACATAAAAATACAATTTTTTAAATAATACAACTCAACAAAATTCCAATGAAATGAAAGAATTATATAAATTCAGAAGATTTCAAGTGAATAAAAAAAATAGATAAGAATTCAGAGGAATTTAAGGTGATTTCACACAACTTTAAGGGAACTACAGCTATTTCAAGAGAATTCAAAGAAAATAATTGAAATTTTATTTGAAGGTGCTACATTGAATATGCTGAGTAGAAGCTACTTTGGACACAATATTTCATTTGAATGCAACTCAATTTGTTGAAAAACATTCCAAATAATTCCAGAGAGTTCACAATTATTTAGAAGTATTCAACAGAATTGAGAGGAATTAAAAATACTTCAAGAGAATTCAATAGAATTTAAAAGAGTTGAAAGAATGGAATGAATGGTTAGATTCGAAATAATCGAATTAACTCAAACAATGGAAAGAATCCAAAGAATTTAGAAGATTTCAATGAATGAAAAATAATATAATAGAATTCAAAAGTATTCAGAAGCAGGTGTATACCTGAATTCAGTATATTCAGCAGGGTGGTCCAAAAATGTAATTTTTTGTATTTTTTAAGTGCTCACCCCCTCATTTTGTGTTATTTGGTGAAAAAAATGTTGCCTAATTTGTTGAGATTTAAAAAGAATTCAGAGGTAGCTCTTGACCAAAAGGCCCTAAGAGTTAAATAAATTCTTACATTCCGAAAACAATCGTAAATGCTTCATGGAGATGATTTCACATAATTATAAATAATACGAAAGCTAAAATTTTTATTTTATAAATAAATGCACCCTCAGATTCGTTAGGTCATCCCTTAAGATACTATATCTCAATTTCTAGGTTTTCGTAGCCCCGGGCTGAAAGTCTTATAGTTTCGGTCGGGTGTGCGTCCATCCGTCGTACTTTCTCCCGGGTGGGGAAGTAAGGGGATGGAAAGTAGGAGAGAGGAAATTAGAGAAGTTTGAGGAGGAGGAGTAGGTAAAGTAAGTGGAAGGGCGGGTGAGGAAGTAAGGAAAGGAGAAATGACGGGATGTGAGTGGTGGGGTTTAATGGAAAATCGTGGTGGGGCAGTAGAGGGTCGAAGGGGAAGGGTAGGTGATCACAGAAAAAACTAAGAATAAAATTTGTTGCAGGAAATTTTTTAGAGCGATAACGTTTTGTTCAGCCAGCTTCACGTCTTTCAAAATACATGTGTTTGACATGGAAAAACAAAAGAAAGTTTAACCGATATTTGTGTAAAGTTTATCCTGCAAAGTTAATTTTTGTTGCAAAGAATCTTTCGTCGGAAATCTATGTAAAGTTTATCTTCTGTTTTTTCTGTGATAAGAGGGAAGGTGTGGGAAGGGAAAGCGGGGAAGCGATGGTGAGTAGGTAGTAGGGAAGGGAAGATGAGTGGCAGGGACGTAAGCGAAAAGAACTGACTTTTAGCAAATATGAGGGTGGGTTTATTTACTAAATGAAATTTTCAGCCATGAGACCCAAGCAATGGAAAAGTACTTGCGAGTCTTGGTATTTTATTATAATAAAAAAGTAGTACCTTTTAAAAAATTGCACATGTTGATAACTAGACGATTCGTATTCGGAGAGACTTTTTGAAAGGGAGATAAAAAAGATGTGGGATCAAAGGACGACACCTGCTGATGCTGATGGTACGATTCAGCTGCTGACAGAGCAAAGTGGGTTAGGTGCTTGGCTTTTCTAATGACAAAGCTTAGCATGAGATTGCAGTTGAAGTTCGAACCGACCGAATTAATAAAAATGACGTAAAGCAGATGATCCTCTCTCATTTCCTGGAATTCCAACAAGTTTCTTTTTCTGAAAACAAGTAAAAGTAAAGCTTTTCCTTCCAAATGAGGATATTGTCTTTTTCTTGCGAAACAGCAATTTACTCAATATTGATTCTTCCATCGTTGGCAGTGCTTTTCCAGTTTTAATTAAAGTACAAGTAACTTTATTTGTCAGATTTTCATATTTTCAAGATAAAAAAATATTTGATTCTAATTCAATACATAAAAAGGTGAATACTTCCATTATTTTCGTTTTCACTTTATATCACATTTAACATTATTATTTTTTCATATCATGTCATGTCATGTCATTCTATCGATAATACTCAATAAAAATAACTTAATGCAGTTTTATTTTATTTTATTTACCTTTCTCAAAACAATAAACTAGACTGAAATACTAAAAAATTTATTTATTTGAAAAAAAGAACGCTATTGATGCGGGGGTGGTCAGCCTGTCATATTATTTTATTATGTCATAACTTATGGTCATAACTTACAAATTTCGAAGTGTCAATCAGCCAAATATTTTTCACCTGTCTTGGAGTTCACAGAGTATCTAAAATTATACAAATTAAGAAATTAATATTATTATCTTTTATATAGGCTTGATAGTCTAGTCTGGCCCAAGTTTGGCGCTGTTCTTTCATCAGTGCATGTCATAAAAATGTTCATTCTCAAAACAATGATTTTTTTCAGTTATATGAAGTTCTTGGAATTTTTTTCATATGAAATTGGAAATTTCGTCCTTGCAATAAAATTACAAGAATAATATTGTCATATATTTAAATAATTTCTATTGAAATATGACATGCACTGTTTAAAAGGCATATTATAAGTAATTATAGTGTCTCTAGTGAATAAGTGATTCTCTTTTATAGTTAGGAATCAATTATAATATTCGCTAGTATAGATGTAGCACGCGCCGTTTATAAACTTGGGCGGTTACGGTTCTATTCTCGGTGTTTGCGAGTTTTCTGCAAATGAGTTCTACCAGCATTATATTTAATACATAAGTTAGGATATTTGAAGGTTAACAGCACAGAACTGGATAACGAACAAAATAGAAATTTTTCAAAAGAAAGAAAAAAAGCTTTATGTAAAATCGGAATAACTACAAAAAGATAAAACAAATATTCATTCCTGAGCCAAATTGATCTTGAATTGAGGCCAAGAATGTTTGACCGAAGGAAAAGTTATCCGGGTTCGAGGAAATTGATGTGGAAATTGACAATCTCAAAGTGACACTAATTTCAAATTGAATCAGGCTTGACAGCGGATTACGATAAGAAATATATGTTTTAATTTTAAAATAAAGTAAAATCATGGTTCTGAGACATAAGGTTTCTGAATACGGGTAAATAAAATTTGATGTGAAAATGTTATCCAATTTCGGGAAAATCGACCGAGAATTTTGAGATTAAAAAAAAACAATTCACGAAAAAAAATTATTAATTCGTTGACACAGTGTTTTTTCTCAGTTGAGTTAGTTTCATCTCAAATATTTTTGTAAGTATATACAAATAAATATTCAAACCTTTTTTCAATTATTTGTGAAAAACTCTTTTATTCAGTGACTGAATTGGATTTTTCGGAGAAAATTTAGGATATAATAAACCTAAACGCAGTGAACTCTTGCTTATTCCAAGGTTTACTTATTCCACGTCTCCCAAGCTTGGATATTCCAAGTGCCGAAGCTCCGTCATCTCCCACCACTGTCCCTGTACGGTCTCACCCGCATCAGTGGCTGCCCAATTAAAAAGAGGCCCGAAGAGTGGGAAGCCCTCGTTGAGTCAAATTGAGTATTTTAGCATGACGCCATAGTCATGATAGGATAGGTGGAAATGTCAGAAATGTTAGCATAGTTGGTACAACTTTACATGGAAATGCATATGACTTTTTAGAGAAAATATTCTAAACGTAAAAGTAAGTCATAAATTGAAAAGCTTCAGAGAATGAAAAAACACGAAAACAAGAAGTCAAACTTGCTTTGATCGTTTCAACGATTAAAGCAGAGAGAAATACTTACGTTCCTTTTCTTTGGTCTTACGATCCAATTTGAAGATTAAATTTGGGTCAAATTGTATCGTAAGACCGAAAAAGAAGGAATGTATGCCTTCCCGTTTTAAGTCATAAATGTTCACATAGTAATATTTTTCAAGTGGAGAATGTTTTTTTCAAACATGTTCCATTCTTTTGCCGATTAACGATCTTTCAGTTTCACGAAATAAAATAAAATATCAAAAATTTGAGGTTGGAGTACCGGATTGATTCGACAGAATCAGGCACTATAATTGCGCAGATGCATTCTACACTTGAAAAGTATTACTATTCATACATTTATAATCTACTTTTACGTTTAGAATATTTTTTCCAAAAAGTCGTATGTATTCCCATGTAAAGATGTACCAACTATGTTAACCTTCCTAACATTTTCACCTATCCTGTGATGATCGCGACGTTATGCTAAAATACTCAAATCAAGGACGTACGCATGTTTATAGCGTGCGCTTCAATACAAGGCCGAGGCAGCCAATGAGCTTCTCTTGACAAAATCACCTCACGACTCACGGTAGCGGTGGGGGCCCCTCCACCCTTGAAATATCCAAATGTTTACGTTTTTTGCCCTTGGAATAAGCAAGAACTCACTATATATTAGGTTTCTTATTTATGCTTAGTAGATTAAACAAATTTTTTTTGCTCTCGCCTCACATTCTTTTTTAAATATTCAGAAAAAATTATCTCTAAATGCGAGCCAAATCGGTTAATATTAACCGGTTCTTCAGAGTCCATGAAATTTCCTATTAAAGTAAAAAGGCCGTTTTTTTGAATCTACAATATAAGCGCGATGATACTTTACAAATAATTTTCTATTTCAGTGGCTTGTATATATTTCATCATAGAATGAAAATAAGTCATAACTATTACATTTGAATTAATTGCAGGTATTAGAATAATAATTATAACTATTTGTACAAGTATGTATTTCACCTTCAAAAAGTAGGAGAAACGTTTTATTTCGCCAGTTTTTAAAAATCATCAAACTCACGACTTCGGTAGAGATTGTAAATTTTTAGAAAAATACAAAGTTATGTAGTATTGCTTTAAATAAAAGCTTATATTTGGTGATATTATTATAAGAAAAATTATTATAATTTTATTTTTGAAATTTTTTGAGTGAATAGCTTTACTGATCAGGATCCTATCAAAACTACTATTGAAAAAAAGGAAAGAAAAGAACTTGAAGGGAACAAAAAACAAGCTTTCTTTGAACCCCAAAAAATTTGTTTGAAAAGCGTTCTTCTAAGAGAAACGTTCAATTTATATTTAACCTTAATTTTTGAAGGTAAAATATTTTTGGTTTTACATGCTTATGATCAACTGAAAGGGCGTGAAATCGAAACTGGATGACATTTTTTCTTATCACCATTAGAAGCGTTAAAAATCGCCGGAATAGACTATATCCACGAAAATTCAAAAATTGTCACCCCGTCCTCCTCGGTTAATATTTATCCAAAGATACAAATTTTTCCCTATGAACTACTATCCGCTACATTGCCCGAGTTTCACTTAGATCGGATAACTTTGATTTTTAGAGTGGGCACACTTGAGAAATACTGCCCCAGAAACCATCGCAAAACCTGTTTTTCGGATTTGGGGGTTGTCGAAACATATACAAATTTGAAGAAATCCGCGAAAGTCAATTTTCACATAAAACTTACACATAAAACTTCTCATTATGAGAATGAAAAAATGTTTACTATATGTTCACCGGGGACGTTTTCTCCTTCTGTCCCTAAGACACCTTTTTTCAAAACGTCCCAGGTCTGCATTATTTATTTTTGCATAGCTAATTAATTCAAATGCTTCTTTTCATTAAATTTGGTTCTGTATGGGCATTGTCATAATCTGTGGTTTTTATTGTTATTATTTACAATTTTTTCCATTTTTATAAATTATGTAGCCATTTTTTAATTTTTCAACTTTTTAAATAAATTAATTGAAGTAATTATTTGTATCGTGCTTTTGTTCATTCACTAGAAAAATGTATAACCGTAAACAAATTTGGAAAATCAAAAACAGAAATCTGTTGAGAAGTAAAGCACGGGGACCCTGAATGTGCATAATTAATTTATAGATCATTGATCCATTGTAATTTCTAAAATTCCTTTTTTTTAACTTTGTGCAAACAGTCAGAAGGCAATATTTTGAAAGGAAAAAAGAGTTATTTTATTAAATATATCTATTTTTAACATTTCCCATTTCTATAAACTTTTTAATTACTATATACAGTCTTAAATAAGTTTATATATTTCTACTAAGCAATCAGTTGTTTTTTAATATTAAAATATGAAATAACATGAATAATAGAATTAGCAATTTTTTACATATTTTCAGTGGCCCATTTTTCGCTAACCGAATTTGTAAAATCTTACTAGTAATTAGTTCAATTTTATCAATTTTTCTTCAGAGAGACCTCAAGGTATCTTTTGCATACGGAAAAAATGTATACAATTAAATTAACATCCTTTAGGTACTCAATTTCATACGTATCAAGTTGATGCTCATTCATGGAAAATAATATAATGTTTACAAAGTTTGCTAATTAATTAAAATTTTCTGTGGAAAATAAGGAAAATATGCAACCGGAAAAAAAAATTTTAAAATCGGAATTAGAACTCTATTGTAATATAGCAGATGAAGATCCTGAATGTGTTTAATTAATTTCGAGTCCATTGATCAACTGTAATTTAGAGAATCTTGAATATTCTGATGTTTCTAACTTCATTCAAATAGTTAGAAGGCAAGGACTTCAAATTGAGGCAGGCTACGTCACGTTTACAATGTCACAATATGACCTTATTAGTTCAAGAGAGATGAGAATGCTAAACCATCGCGTTATTTTTTCAAAAATTTATATTTGTCACGTTTTTTACTTTGATGACCTTTTTTTAATTATTATCTACAGTCCTAAGTGAATTTATTTATTTGCATGAAGCAATTAGTTTCATTCTGCTACTAAATTAGCAAATATCTAAACTGATCGAATTATTAATTTTTTGCCCAACTTTAGTGGCTCACTTTTTACTAACCGATTCTGTAAAATTGCATCAGCAATACGTTAAATTTTACCAATTTCGATTTATTGAGAAGTCTGAAGATTGTAAAAGATTTTTATTTCTCTTAACTTCATTCAAACAATCAGAAGGCACTATTTTGATAATGGAAACAGACTAGGTCACGTTAAGAATTTCACAATATGGCCTTCTTATTATTTCAACAGAGTTAAAAATATTAGACTATCGCTTTGTTTTATTCAACTTTTTTATTTTTCACGTTTTCCATGATTATAACTTTTGAAAAATTATTATATACAGTTCTGAATAATTTTATTTTTAACAAGCAAGCAGTTTTTCACGCTTGAATTCAGAAATATCTCGACTACACGAATTAGTAATTTTTTACTAATCTTTAGTGGCTAACTTTTCGCTAATCAAATACGAAAAGTTTCACTATTGATTAGTTAAATTTTAACAATTTTGATGGCTTTTTTGGGCATTTTTTGCGCACTGATTAAAATATGTTAAGGCACCTTTAATTTAAAAAAAAGAAAAAAATTCTCTTTTGGAAGAGCTAGTTTACTTTAACCAAGCACCTCCACGATCTAAAATCATAAAACACGACGCAGATATGACTTTGTCCAAAAATAATCTTTGAGAGAATTTTACAGTCTCAATAGAGTTTCTGATTTTTAACTTCGCAAAAGTATACTGTTCTCTAATCTATTTACATTATTGTCTCTATAGACTCTGCAGAATTCTCAAAAAGATTATTACATTCTCATCCTATAACGAGATGGTATTAGATTTGTGTCAAATTTGACTCCCCCACCCCCTTTTTTGGCCAATATTTACGAGACCCCCTGAACCCAAAAAACAGGCTCTTATAAAATGTCTGTCTGTTAGTCTGTAGATTTCTAGTTTGTTAGCACGATAACTTTTAAAGGAATTAACGTATTGGATTGGGCTTTTGTATACTCTTTAAGTATCCTAAAATGAAGGTCAAGTTAGTTAGCCAGCCATTTTGGATAAAAATTCAAAAAGTGAGGACATTTTGAAAATTTTTGAGAACACTTTTTTCAATATTCAAAAATTCTTTGGAAAAATATTGATATTACTCAAAAATAAAAATTACACGATTTACTTTCTATCCATTACTTTACTATCCTAATATATAACAAAACTTTCAGTAAACTTTATATTTTATATTCTAATACAAAAAATAATAATAATAATAATAATAATAATAATAAATCTTTATTGAGTTCGTAACAAGAATGATATGTACATGGCAGACAGAGTTAACATAAGAACCCAAAGGGCGAGGTACAGCTTAAAGCTGCTTTCAAACCTAACCCTCTTAATCTAATTTAAAATATAAGTAAACGACACTTAAAAACTAGGGCTTGAATATATAGTTTTCGAGATCATTGCAGAAATAGATAGAAACTGATTGAAACTGATTGTGGTGCCATAATGCGAAATACTCTAGAACTTATATTAAAATACGGAACTTAAGATAAAAGAAGACAAGAATCAAATTACTTATTATGAAGAGACAAATCATGTTACCGTGCGAAGGCGTTCAGTTATTTCCTTCCTTACAGTGGGGATGGAGTAAGAAGCCAGCGGGTTTTTTAAGCTGTTTAAGAGACGTGGAGCCGCGTGGGAAAAAATGGATTCCCCTTTCGATGTGTTCGCTCGCGGGACATATAGCTTGCCATCGGATCTCATTGCAAGAGATTTTCTAGCTCGCTTATCTTCTACGAATGACAATAAATCAAATAAATATTCCGGAACGCCTTGCGAGAGGACCCTGAAAGAGAGGACACATAGTTGCACTTCCCATCTGTGCTTCATTTTCAGCCAGCCAGATTCTTCCAAAGCGGGTGTGATATGGTCGTATTTTCTAATTCCATATGTGAATCTGAGGCACGCATTTTGCACCCTCTGTATCCTCTCTCTCAGAGTGGCATTTAGGCAAGGGCCGTATGTCGTATACGCATATTCAAAGAGGGACAGTACCAATGACTGACAAAGCAACAGTTTTACCCTGAGTGGAAGGGAGCGACGGAAGGGATACAATTTTCTTAAACGCAGATACGCCGCTTTGATTTTAGTGGTTACATGATCCTCGAAACTCCAAATGGATTGCATTTTAAGACCTAAGTTTTTCGCTTGAGCTACGATGGACAACACGGATCCGCCTATCTCAAAGTTGGGTAAACGAGCATCTTTGAAGTTGCCTATAGGAAGAATAACAGATTTAGCAGGGTTAATAACAAGAGCTCGCTCATCAGCCCACCTCGCGATGAATTTCAAAGCCAGGGACAACACTGCTGTACCGACATCTAGATCGTCCAGTTTGCAGCGTATGTATACCTGTGTGTCATCCGCATACATGTGGATCGTGACTTTCACCTTGCCTCCGGATACCGCTTCCAAAATCGACAGGAATATTATCAAGGGGTCTGGAAGGTCGTTGGTGTAAACAGAGAAAAGAGGCGGACTAAGAACAGCACCTTGTGGGACCCCTTTACATAGGGGTCGGATGGGTGACGATCGAGAGGTTAAGGTGTTCGATATTTCCACTCGCTGGCTTCTATCCGAGAGAAAGCCACTAAACCAAGACATTTCTTTCCCAGAAATTCCCTCAGATTTTAGTTTGGCTAGAAGAAGTTGGTGATCGAGGGTTTCGAACGCCCGAGTTAGATCGAGTAGGGCTAAAATAGTGATTTCCGAACAGTCCAGTGACCGGCCTATCTCGTCTGATACATGGAGCAAGGTTGTAGCTGCCGAGAAACCTTTCCTGAAACCAGACTGGTGATTTGAGAGGATCCCATTATTGCTTATGTATGGCGACAGCTGCTGAAGGCAAATTTTTTCCAGGATCTTTGACAGATAAGGAAGAATAGTAATGGGGCGTAAATCTTTGTAGGAAGTTGGTCGGTCACATTTTGGAAGAGGGCGGACAATGCCTACCTTCCACGCTGTAGGGAATATCCCTGTCCTCAGGGAGGAGTTCACAATTTCGAGTAAAGCAGGCAAGCAGGAGGGGACACAGAGAAGAATCGCGGAACTATTTATACCATCGGAGCCGGTAGCCGTAGATTTAATTGATTTAATCGCTGCATACAACTGACCGAGGTCAACCTCGTGGAATTGAAAAGGTTGGCGATTACTTTCTTCGGCTGCCTCTAGGAGATCTTGGATTATTTTGACCGATGCCGTTGCTGGAGGGAGGGTATCAAGGAGGAAGTTGTTGATCTTCGTTGGATCAAGGGGAAGGTCCCCCCACGAGCATATTCCCTGCCCAGACCAGACTCCCGCTTGGTTAACCCTTTCCCATATTCGCTTAGATGAGGGCCTTTCCGGGAAGCTAGACAAAAATCCGACCTTTTCGCGACGCATGGCCGCCGTTGTGAGATTACGGAGATAAGTGTATTTGGCATGATTGGGGTCTGTTCTATCCCTTCGCCATTTGGATCGTGCTCTATCCCTGGCTCGCGACATCTTTTTGACCGCATCTGAGAACCATGGAGGTTTGGGTCTGGCAATTCTGAATTTTCGAAGTGGGCAAAAGGAGTCTATCAAGGATAGGACAGTTTGAGAGAAGCAGTTCACCTTGTCGTCCACCGTTTCAGCCATTTGTACATTGTCCCAATTCGCCGCTCTTGCCGCCCTATCAAACATATCTATATCTACTCTTTTGAAATCCCTCCCAAAGCGGAATATACCCGGCCTAGATACTGTCCTCACATCTAGCGTGCAGAAAACTATATCGTGATCAAACGGTTTTGACAATTTAATGACTCCAGAATCCGACGGCTGTAATTCTTCGCTTATCAAGATTAGATCGATTGTTGAAGAGGAATTATCTGTAGTACGCGTAGGTTCGTCGATAATCTGATTTAGGGCAAAAGAGCGAATGAGATCATTAAGCTTCCTCCAACATGACTGATCCGTGCGAGAGACATCAATATTGAAATCTCCTGCACATAATATATAGTCCGCAGCACCACTCGCATGAATCAGCACGTCCTCCAAATCGTCATCCCAAGCAGCATTCGACTTAGGACTCCTGTAGACAGCTACGAAGCCAATTTTTATTTTTTTCAGATGTATTATTATTGCGCAGATGTCTACAGGGATATCCTCTGTCAAACGCCCCCTAGGAGGCATTGAATCATCGACTAATAAGTCGAACCGCAAGTCGTCTCTAATATAGATCAGTACACCTCCCCCTCTACGAGCAACAAGGCTCTTTCGGTCCGTTCGTATCACATTGAAGCCATTAATCGCCACCGCTGAACTGGGAATTTCTTCATGGAGCCACGACTCGGAGATAGCTATAATATCTAAATTATGTAGGTAAATTAGGTCTATAATATAATTTAACTTTGGTAAGAGAGATCTAGCATTAATATGTCCTACACGTAATGATCGTAAATTAGAGTTATTAGCTGACGTTTGGTTAAGGCCCGGAGGTGAGACATCAAAAACAGTGGCCGAAGAACTAAGAGGATTAACAGAGAAAGACGTCGGTACCAAAGGGGGCCCTAAACTACTGCTACTAGAGTCGCACGAGTTGCTGAAATATGAACTCGAGAAGTTTAAGCCAGATAGAGTGTTTAACATACCGGTAGTATCTGGATGTCT
Source organism: Andricus quercusramuli (assembly GCA_932178445.1). NCBI lineage: Eukaryota > Metazoa > Arthropoda > Insecta > Hymenoptera > Cynipidae > Andricus > Andricus quercusramuli. Next base: position 263,483 of record CAKNXH010059921.1, on the reverse strand, counting down.
TAGTTTAGGGCACGAACTTTGTGGAGAAAAGCCAGTGGTGTCTGAGAGTCTAAGCTGAGAGTAGTGTTGCGACGAAGAATCAGGCCCGTGGCCATTAGTTGGCTGGTTTAAGGAGTCAAGTCAGGACTGAGCTGACGTCGATGGTGAGCTAAGGTGAGTTTTCAAGAAAGAGTCAAGGTCCGCACCCTCTGTGACCCTCACTGGTTTAAATGAAGCATCCTTTACGTCTCTGATCCAGACTGATTTCCTGAAGATCCATGCCTTACCGTCGAGCTTTCCATGACGTATCTTTTCTTTGACTGACTTCAGGCGTAAGTAACAATCCATTGGTTGGTTTTGGTTCACGTGTACTGCCCCTCCCTCCAAGTTAGAATCAATTTCGTGGACCGTTAGTGATTTTTTATTTCTTATTTTGGAGGAGATCAGGTCTGAGCGAGCCCTAGCATTAGAGAGCCGAGCGATTATTGGTTTCGGCTGGTTCTGAGCTTTAGATGGAATGCGAAAGACATCCTCAATATCCCCCTTGAGCAGTTTGGAGCCGGTTAAAACCCCAATTTTCTCAATAACACTCGTGAGATCTTCGTGAGCAGACATTGGAAAACCCGTAATGATCACCTCTCTGTCTCTGATCGCATCTTCCAAGCGGGTAATCATCTAATAACTTGTCCTCTGATAATTCATTGCTCTTTGTGGAGACGTATTTAATTAATGATTCAGAATGTCTTCTATTTATCGACGAGAAGGACACTAGTCTTTATTCAAAGTTATGTTTGAATTAGAGAAACTGTTTCGATATGTTCGTTGCTTTAATTTAAAGTAAAAGTTTCTTCAAAAGTATTAAAAAATATATTATTTTAATTAATTAAGTTTTTTGCTCACTTAAATGAAAGAAATGATTTGTTTGATACTATTTGTTTAATTCACGATAAATATGTTTTTATATAAATCTCATACTGTTTAAAAATTTTGGTAATAATTTATTTACTCTAATTATTTTAAGCCAAGAAAATTATTCCTTTGAATCAAATAAAAGTTTTTTTTTAAAACTATTTCACTAATTACTGGCGAAATTCTATCATTGAGTGAAGTATCTATCGATCGACAACTTATATTTTTTCCGCGTTCGTAATTTGTTCTGTTTAATGCTGTTAATACGAGTTTAAATCAAAGTAGAATTCAAATGTATTTGATTTTAAATAATTCATTTGTTTGCTTCTTTTAATTCGAGAAATAAATTTTAAATACAATTTGTTTAATTTAAATAAAATTGCGTCCGGAATGTCGGTACGACGAGACACTTTATTGGAAAAAAAATTTCTAATTCAAATGAAATACGGTCCAAGATTTAGGATATGATTTATTCAACCTCATTATTTTAAGTCAAGAAATGTATTTCCTTAAAGAAAAAAGTGTTTTTAATAGACTCTAAATTTAAATTTGTGAAATTTCGTTTACATTTAATGACATTCTACTAATTCAATGAGAAAGAAAAGTAAGCCACTATAGATTAATTAGCATATGCTAATTAATTGAAGATTATAGAAATAAAAAACGTGATAAACAGACAAGTTTCATAAAAGAACACGATTGTGTTACATTTTTAGCTCTATTGAAACAATGATAGGAGGCATTATTGTGAAACATCTTATTAGACTACGCCATCTTCAAGTACATTACTTATTGACGATTTATTACTCAAAAAGGAAAAACAAGAATTATTTAAACACTCATTCTAATTAAACTAAATTTTCTCACCTCAAATATAATCGCACCATTTGTCACGCTCTTCGCATGGCAAGTTCTAGCAGCAGTAATTAATAATGATGAATTATGAACTTGTTGATGGACAATTATTTCAATAAAAATGGAAAAATGGAAGAAATGCTGGAAAAATAATGTCATGTTCACGCGTTATATTATTTTTTCAATAAAAATTATAATTATTTTTAAAAAGTAACGACATTTTGTGCATTGTGACAAATCATACAAATCTGCTCGCGAAAATCAGAGAAGGCTAATAGTTCCACTTCTTGGCAATAAATTGCAGATCAAATATCCCTTGACTCTTGGAAAAGCTGTATACTATACTAAACTTGTTAATGGAAATTAATGTTTTTAGGTTTTTATTATAAAATCGAATATAAGCAGACATAGGCAAAATCGATGTTATAATAGATTTGCAGTTCAATTTTAATTAATTCTTCAGGTATAACAAAAAGACATTATATATTTAAATTAATCTTTTTCTAAAGTCAAGTTGTTTAATCGCTAAGGCAAATTGATTGTCAGCTTTTACGTCAGCTGATGCTGATCAGTGATGAATATCTTCAAGTGAAAATACTAACTTATGTGCGTTTTAATTTGGCACTATAAAAAATAAAATCTCAGCTCTTTTAGGACAAACAACAGCGAAGAAAACCGATATTCAATAAAATCTGTAGTTATATTGCCAGATAATATTGATTTTTCGTCTGCTTCACTATCCATTTTTCTCAAAAAATATACTTCTTTTCAAGCAAACAGAACGACTTGGTAAGGCTAACCAATGCATTCCATTAAGTCAATGAAACATTTTAGTGCTCTAACAAAAGAATTTCGTTCTGCCAAAACCCCAGTTTTATTGGAACAACAAAAATACCCAACAAAAAATGTTGTTGCACGAGGGGCAACAACATTTTTTTATTATTCATTAATTGAATGTTTGCAGTTGCATAAACTTCCAGGGTCCTTAGCGGCTGTACTATAGGGTTAATTATAAGCTGTAGGGTATCTGTAGGGTAGTATATCAAGGAAAAGAATCGAAGCTCTCTGAAAAAACATCCAGCATCACTTCCTCCTTTGGGAATCGAATTCGCGCTAGCGTGGCTACCAAGGCTGCAGTGTTGGAACATAAGACAATCATCATACCATCTGAGTCACGATGACTCCCTAAAAGAATGTTTCTTAGTTGATCGGAACAGTTTTCTCAATGCGTATACTAGCAAACAACGGAGTTCGCTTCTCCCTTTGAAATTGCGCAATCAAACACCTTCTAAGTAAACATTCACTACCTCTGCCGACGATTTGTTTAATCGTCTCGTAAAATTCGTTTTATGATGTTTTCAAATATTTCATGATATTCTCTTTTTTTAGGCTGTTCTCCCGTCAAACGAAGGCTTATTTGAACAACAATAAGCGATTCTGACAATAGATTGTATATAAGCTTGTCACGCTTATAAGATTTCCATATTAGTGTCATATTAGCGAAAGAGTTCAGACAGTTTCAAAATCAGTTATTCTTGGAGGAGGCACAGGTCCTCTCAAATAAGTAAAAAATGGGATCGTGCAAGTTGATATTCGCTTTTATAGTTTCTATAAAGTTGTTCATCAATGTGGTTCCATCGTTAGCGATAGCATTATCACCTACCGCATTTGAACCACCAGTAAACATTGGCAACCATGGCGGCAGATACAGCTTTGGAGAAGTGGTAAGACCCGAAGAACAAATGGGCCCAGGTATCCGAGTGGAGAATCCTGCTGACACACACATGCTTTTTCAATGGTTTAATGGCGGTGTCCGCTATTGCACGGCGAATATTTATAGCTTAAATGGCCGGACAATTACTCGAGTTGAAGTTGAAAGTCATAGAGGCGCTGATTCTTTGGGAGAATTTGTCCAAGTAATTGAATATGCCCACACCTCAGTGAAATTATGGTTCCAGAGTAAGCCGTTCACGGCGATCGATTACACCGTGAGAATGTTCGGTGTAAAGCCTCGATAAACTATTGTTAATGCGCAACTTACGGTTTTTTATACTCAAGTACGCAAATGTCAATCTTATACTTAATAATAATCAATTGTAAAGAATGCGAATAAAACTAATGTTCAATCAAGTTTGCCATAGACTGACATTATTCTATTCCTTTTATCTTATTTTATTGAGAATTCCTAAATTATAAACGAAATTCTTTATGTAAAATGAGCTACTTCAGTCCAGCAAAACCATTGTTCATAGTAAAGGAATAATTTTTGATAACAAAATTGCACAATAGACTAAGTGATTCATTTTATCGTAAAAATAATTGAACAGTGATCTAAATCGTTTTTTATCGTTCAATATAGGATAAGAATTGAAGGTTTAATTTATTAGTATGTATGATGTGAAAATATCGGTTTAACTGCTTTCAGTGGTCTTAATATATGTTGATAGAATTTTTCAATTTCTGTGTATACATTTCAAAGTACTTGGATGGATAAAACGCAGTCTTTCGATACGAATTTCGGAATAAAACTTTGTTAGTGTTATCTGACATCGAATACAAGTAATTAGGTGAAAAAAGTTTAAGAACCGAATGATAAGAGAAAAGTTTGAATGTTTTTCAAATATCAAATATATCTTTTTTCATCATAATAATAAATATGACGTTATAATGAGTGTTTACTATATAAAATTATATATTACATTATTTTCACGATAATTTACGAAAACAAGTCCAGCTTTAGTAAAATGGCGACCCTAGGTCGTCACCCCCTCCCCCTTCGCTTATATCAAAACACTGTAATTGTATTTTTAATTTAAAGAAAATGACAATAAACCACATTTTGTAGAATTACAAAACTGATTGCCCCATGCTTCACTTTGCACACATTCAACTCAACTTAAATTTTCTAAAAACCGTCCGTCCCGACTTCATGGCGCCCCTAGGCTATAGCCTACATTAGCCTGTTGGTTAGCGAAAAATCGATTTGTGTGAATTTTAAAAATTTCACATTTTATAAGGTTCTGATAAGATTTCGTAAGTCAATGAAGAAAGAATCTTTACCATCTAATTGGGAATGTTCCTAATAATCCGTGCAGTTGAGACAAGGTTGAATCAAAGTTGAATTCGAATAAGAATTTTTTCATTATAGTAGTTCGACATCCAACGAGTGGAGCGCCTCAATAAATTTTGTTCGTACAAATTTTGAAAATATTAGAGATGTCAAATTTCCAAAATTATGGAAGAACTTCAGTAATACCTGACGTTGTAAGTAACTATAAAAATTGTTGGAAATTATGGTATTTGACAAATTGTATAGAAAACCATTTGCATTTTAAATAATGACGTTTCTTTTGCTCTTTTAAATTGAAGGAATGATTTGTTTGATAAAATTTGTCCAGTTTAGAATGAATTTATTTTTGACTTATATAAAATACTGTCTAAAAATTAAAGAAATAATTCATTTAATCTCATTGGCTTAAACCAAGGCACTTATTACATCAAATAAAATAAACGTTTTTAAATTTAGTCTCTAAATTGACGATTAGTAGAGAATTACATACTAATTCGATAGTGAAAACTAATAATTGCTTTGTTAAATACACGACATTATTCGGGGCTGTATGTGGGTGAAAATGAAAATATTGTCAATATTCACCTAATAAGTTTTGTTTAAAAAAAAACTTTAACATTGGTCAAAGCTTATTTTTTCTGTTAGATATGCGTATAAATATCAGAAAATATATTTAGAATCTATTAGTAGTTTTTTTTAACCACCGTGATATTTAACTATTTGCAGCTATTAAAAAGAGATGGAATGCAACGAAGGTAAGTCTTTTATGGTATTACATTTTTTTATGGTATTATTAAATTTTATGGTATATTTAATTGTACTGTACTGGATCCAAGTTCTAAGCTAAGCATTCGATTTCCTCATTTTAGTAAAAAAAATTATTATTCGATATTTTTTCGATCGGTTGCGCTTTTTCGTAAAACAAGTACTTGCAATTTTGAGGTTATATTTTGAATTCTACGTTTGAAGTTATCACGAAGTAGTATACTACTTCGTGGAAGTTATGCATGTTATCGCTCCAGTGGCGGCATTATTATTATTATTATTATTATACCATTAAGCCTTTTTCCCTTCCGGGGTAGGCGTGACTTGCTCGGTTGGAAAGTAGTGAAATAGGTATATACGTATGAGGTTGATCGGTATATGGGTATAGGGTGGATGGATATGTAGGTGTTATGTATAGATGTTTTAGATTGATCTGGAGTTCTCGTGTTATTTATATAAATGACACGTTCACTCCGCAACACTGCTCCGACCCAGGTTGCTGATCAATCTCTCTAGCGATCACCCCAAGTGAGGAGACTCACAAAATTATTATGTATGGTTCCCCACCTGGGCCCATTAGTATCCAAGGTCTTTGTTTCAGGCATCATTCACTCTATTGTCACTCTGTTTATAAACTATTTGTCACCACATATTTCTGTCCTGGCATACTACCCTAGCTTCATTCACGTCCATGCATTTTTTCATGCAGACTCTTGTATTTCTATGGCTTCTTATGTCTCTTCGTATTAGTGTCTCATTCACAGATTTTAACCATTCTTTCGGCCGTCTACCTCTGGGCATTTTGCCATTTACTTTACCTTTATACACTTGCTTGGTCAGTCGTTCATCTTTCATTCTTTCAAGATGTCCGAACCACCTTAGCTGATTTCTTTCCCATATGTCAACTAGCGTCTCTCCTGTACCACATTCTTTGAGGATTATCTCGTTTCGGACTTTGTACATCAGTGTTTTTCCGCATATTATGCGCAGAGGTTTCATGCCGATCGCGTTGATTTTACTCCTGTCCTTTTCTTGACAGGTCCATGTCTCGCTACCGTATAGTACAGTCGGTACGAAAATAGAGTTATGTATGGCCATTTTAGCTTTTTTTGATATGTTTTTATTTGTGAGGATGGACCCTGCTCTACCGTTAACCTGCTTACCCTTATTTATGCGCCTATCTAATTCCCCATCTATTTTTCCGTCGTTAGTGAATAGACTACCTAGATATACGTACTTGTCAACTTGTTCTAATTTCTCATCATTTAGGACTATGTTGCATATTGTTTTCTCACTTTTTCCCTCAAACACCATGACTTTCATTTTATTCACGTTAATTTTGAGGTCCATGTTCTTCATGCTTGTATTAAGTTTATTCAACATTCTTTGCAAGTCTTCGACTGATGGTAATATTTGTGGATTAAAATGAGGAAATGTAATTTTGCGAGAAGATTGTACTAATAATGCAGAACAGTTTCAGCTGTTGATGTTGATGCAGATGATGAGGAAGAAATTAATGATGATGTGAATCGTGAAGAGGAAGTGCTGTCCCACATGAGCACCGTCTTCTGAAATGCAAAAGACTGGGATGGTAAGGGACTGTACTTAAATTACGTAACAGCTCAAACAGCTTTGTTGGAAATTCAACTATTTTGTAGAAAATTTACTTTGTGGTTGAATTTGACAATTTGGTGTCAAAAAGAAAACTGAAATCTTTTCTGGATGAAAATTCAACTATTAAAAAAATTTTTTTTTTTTAAATTAATAATTCATCTGTTTTAAGAGAAATTTCATCTTTCTTGGATAAAAATCCAACTGTTTGGTTAAAAATAAAACTATTTTGTTAAAGTTATACTTTTGGTTGAAAATTCTGTTATTTTATTAAAAATTAAAATATTTCCTAGAAAATGTACTTCTTGTTTAAAATTTTTATTTTTCTGTAGAAAAGTCCATTGAAATCTTTTCGAATGAAAATTCAATTCTTTCTTTGAAAATTTGTCTTTTTCATTGAAATATTCACCTGTTTTAGTAGAATTTTCATTTTTCTTGGACAAACACGCAACTGCTTGGTTGAAAATTCAACTCTTTCTTAAAAATTTGTCTTTCTGATTTCAAAATTCAACTGCTTTAGCAGAAATTACATCTTTCTTGGATGAAAATGCAACTGCTGGTTTTAAAATTCTAAAATTTTGTTAAAAAGTCGTACATTTTGGTTGGAAATTGTGCTGTTCTGTTGAAAATGTAACTGTTTTGTAGAAAATTTTCTTTTTGTTTAAAATTCATATTTTGGTGTCAAAAATGAACTGAAAGCTTTTCTGGATGAAAATTCAATTTTTTTTTTTTTTTGAATCAAAAATTCATCTGTTTCAAGAGGGCTTCCGTTTTCGGTACCGATCGTGAGAGAACTCTTTTGTGTCAAGTGTTGCGTTTTTTGGCTTTGGAGAAGGGAATCAGCGTGTGTGGGTGCAGAAAGGGCAGTGAGTGTGGAGAGCAGGTGTAAAGGAAGAAGGGTGAGTGAAGGCAAGTGTGCAAAGGGTGGAAATAAGTTGTGAGAAAGGAAAGTTGAAACGTGCAAATTTTGTTTCGAGGTTAGGTGTAGAAAATAGTTGTCGGGAAGGGGGGCAAGAGGTAGGCAGGTGAAGAGAGGGTAGCGTCGTGGAACAGTGGGTAAGGTTGGATACTGGGATGCCGACGGTAAGAAGTCCGCAAACGGGCGCCAGAGGGCAGGGAGAGGAAGAAGCAAGAGCGGACGAGGTTTTGAGCGCGGTTAGTGGGGAGAAGGGAGAATTTGACAGTAGCGATGACGAGACGTTCGAGACACCGACCAGGGTCGGATCAGCTGAGAGAAGGGGTTCAGGCACGAGCCAGAAACGCGGGAGACCATCAAACCTACAGCGCCTCAACAGGCTAAGTAGCGCGGGCTCGAATAGGAGTCTGGATGAATGGCACAAAAAGGGGAACGTGACTAGCAGTGAAGGGGAAGATAAAAGGAAGAGAGAGGAAGGGGAAGATGATCCGGAAAGGGACAAGGATAACAAGAAAGTGAAGATTAAACGAAAAACACCAGACAGAGATAGGGGGGATGGGGGGATGTTTGAGAAGCTAGCAGCCCTCATAAAAGGGTTTAGAGAGGAAACAAGGAAGAGTCTGGAAGATATGAATAGGCAGGGGAAAGAAGTTAGGGGGGAAGTGAGAAAAGTAAGAGAAAAGTGGGAAGAGTGGGATAAACTCTGGAAAGAGGAGAAAGACAAGGTATGGGGTAAACTAGAGGCCATAGAGAATAGACAGAGAGAGATTGACGAACAGACAAATAGGGAGATAAAACAACTGGAAGAACGGGTAAGCAAATTAGAAGTTAGGAATGAGCATATGGGGATGGATAGAGAGGAAAAAGGGATGCATGGTATGGATAGGGCGAGACAGACTATGGATAAATGGGGAGGAGTGGGTCTGGGACGAGGAAGTAGAAGAAATAAGGAAAAAGGGAAAAAGAATTGAGAAAGATAGAAGAAAGGAAGAGTCAAAAGAGGCTAGAGAGCAAACAGGGGGGTTTCCAAAAAGCAAGGCGGAAGAAAAGTAAGGAGGATAGAGGAGGGAAGGGAGGAGAAAAAAGTGAAAATAGCTTTCTGCAATGTGTCAGGCTTGAAGAACAAGAATGAAGGTTTCTGGCGGGAGTTAGAAAAGTGGGACGTGATTATGATGAGTGAAACCTGGGCGGATGAGAAGGATTGGAAGGGGATGAAAAGGTTGTTACCTAAAGGGTATGTGTGCACAATGCAAGAGGCAAGGAAGGAACACGTTAAAGGTAGAGGAATGGGCGGCATGGTATCAGGGGTGAGAAAAGAATGGGCAGTAAAAGGTAAAACAGAGCAGGACAGAGAAGAAAAGGAGGGAACAATGGTAAGAAGGATTATAATAGGGAAAGTCAAAATAGCGGTGGTTTGTGTATATAGAAGAAGAGGGGAAGAGGAAGGTTGGAGAGTAATAAGGAGGTGGATGGAGGAAAAGAAGGAAGAATTGGTTTTGATAGGAGGTGACTTAAATGCCTGGACTGGCGAGCAAGGGGGAGGGATTTGGGATGAAGAAAAGGAGACATATATGAGGAGCTCCAAACATAGGGAGATAGACCGGGAGGGGAGGAAGTTACTAGACATAATGGGAGAAACCGGATGGTTTATATGTAATGGCAACATGAAAGGAGATGAGAAAGGAGAGATTACATTTATAGGTAAGGGAGAAACAATAATAGACTACATCTTGGCAGAAGAAAGAATGTAGGGAATGAGATAGGGTCAGAACACTTCCCAGTAATAGCTACACTGAAAGGTGGCGTCCATAAGCGTGGCAGAGGGAGAAAGGAAAGAGGGGGGGAAAGGGACACGAAAGTGGGAGTCTGGGGGGTAGATAAATTAAAAGTGTTTGAACAGAAGATGGAAAAGGAGAATGTTAGATATGAAAAGGAGGAGGGGGTAGACTCGTTACTTAAAAGGTTGAAAGGGTCGATTGAGAAGGTGAAGAATGAGATAGGTACAAAAGAAGGAAGAGAAGAGGGAAAGAGAGGATGGTGGGACGAGGAATGCAGGGAGAGTAAGGAGAGAATGAAAGAGTCTGTAAGAAAATGGAGGAAAGGAGAAATAGAGAAGGCGGAGTACAACAGGAGAAAAAGAGAACATGAGAAGATGCTGGAAGGGAAAAAGCAAAGGGGAAAGGAGAAATGCAAGGAAGAAGTAGAAAAAGCAATCAAAGAAGGTAGGGTCTGGGATGTGATAAACAGGGAAAGAGGAGGAAGGAAGGCCGTGAATGAAGAAATAGAAATGGATGAATGGACGGATTATTTTAAGGGTCTGTTAGGGGGAGAACAAAATAGGATCAAAGGGGAAAATAGAAAGACAGTCCAGGGAGAAACGGAGGAAGCGAACGAAATAACAAGAGAAGAAGTAAATGAGGCGATAGATAGACTGAAAAGAAACAAGGCCACAGGAGAGGATGGGATGGAGAACGAAGCGATAAAGTATGGAGGAGAAAGGATTAGGGAAGTGATGTGGAGGATATGAAACAAGGTCTGGAAAGGAGAAGGGTGGCCGGAGGAGTGGATGACAGGGCTGGTAGTACCGCTTGTTAAGAAAGGGGAGGGTAAGAAGGTAGAAGAGTACAGAGGGATCACTCTCATGCAAGGGGGCTATAAAATATACACAGAAATTCTAAGAAAAAGGTTAGAGAATCAGATAGAAGAGAAGCAAAGTATCCCACACAACCAGACGGAATTTAGAAAAGGGATGGGGACAATAGACAACATTTACGTACTCAACTACTTGGTTAACAGAAACTTAGGGAGAAAAAGAGGGAAATTAGTCGCTTTGTTTGTAGATTTCAAAGCAGCTTTTGACTCAGTGAATAGAAAAGTGCTATGGCAGGCAATGAAAGAGAGGGGAATAGAAGAAGGGCTGGTGGAGAGGATAAAGGAAATTTTTACTGAAACCAAGATTAGGGTGAAGATACGCGGGGAAAAAGGGGAGGTTTTCTGGACAGGAAGAGGTCTAAGGCAAGGGTGCCCGTTGAGTCCACTACTTTTTAATTTGCTGCTGGAAGACCTAGAGGAGAAGCTAAAGGAGAAAGGGAAAGGGGGGACGATCCTGGGTAATAGCAAACTATACTCCCTAGCATACGCGGACGACGTAGTTCTAATAGCAGACGATGAGAAGGGGATGAACCTAATGATAAGAATTTTCGAAGAGTACGTGGGAAGAAAAGAACTGACGGTGAACGTAGGGAAGACCAAGGTGATGTGCTTCAGAAATAAAAAGACCAAAATAGGTTACGTTTGGAAGATGAACGGACAAACAGTGGAAATTGTGGAGGAGTTCTGTTACCTAGGTTTTTGGTTTGAGTCAGGAGGGGGAAACGATTTGCAGGTGAGGAAAAGAATCGAAAGTGCGAGTAAAGTAATGGGCCAAGTATGGGGTATAGGAAAGAGAAGGTTCAAGGACGATTGGAGAATGAGGGTTTGGTTGTTTGATGCGTTGGTTTGGGCGGTGTTGTGTTATGGAGTGGAGGTTTGGGGATGGAAGGAACATAGGAAAGTGGAAAGCATACATGAGAGATTTCTGAGATGGGTAATGGGGGTTAGTTGGAGTTGTCCAGGATACATGATAAGGGAAGAACTAGGAAGGGAAAAAATGGTAACTAGACAAATTAAGAGAGCCTGGAGGTTTGAAGAGAAGCTGAAAAGGGGAGAGGGGAGTAGAATAGCACAAGCATGCTTGGACGAAGTTCGGAACAAGGAGACGAGAGGCAATTGGGGAAATTCAAAATGGGAGGAAGAAAGGAAAAAAATGAGGAGTGTTTGTGATATACAGGAAGGGGTTCTGGATTGGCAGAACATTGAATTAGAGCTATTAGTAAGACAAGGAGAAGAGAGATGGAGAAAGATTATGGATTCGAAGTACAATAGATGGTATATGATGGTCAAAGGGGTGACGGAACCAGAATATTTGCAAAAGATGAAAAAGGAAGACAAATGGAATAGGGTGATACGGTTTAGAATGGGAGAAGGAGTGAGAGCTTGTAGATATTGGTTGGATGAAGAGGAAAATCTGTGCAGAGTATGTGGGTACGAAGTGGAGTCATGGGCACATGTGTTAGAGAGGTGTACAGGAGAGGAAGATGGACAGTTGAGTGTGGATGAATGTGTCAGATGGATTTTGGATGGTAATGGACAGGGAGTGATGTGGATGAAAAAACTGGAAGAAATAAGAGAAAGCAAGAGATCAGGGCAGAGCCAAACGGGTAATCCTGTGTAAAGGAAAGTAACTTGTGAAAATTAAAATGGTTAAATCGGTGAAAATGCATTTGATGGTAAAAGAAAACGGAAGCCCGGGAAGATCGCTCATTGTCTGTAGTCTAAGAGTAGTAATAATATGATTGTCATTATGTAAGGCGTTGGATTAGAAAATAAGTAGCGGTTAAGGTAGACTAAGGATGAAATTTAAATATATGTACAAGGAGCGGAGGCCCTCGAACCCGTAAAAGGGAGAGTTCAAATATACATACATACATACATCTGTTTCAAGAGAATTTTCATCTTTCTTGGATAAAAATGCAACTGTTTGTTTGGAAATGAAACTATTTTGTTAAATATTCATCCCTTTTGGTTGAAAAATTCGTCTTTTTGGATGAAAAATTCAATTTTGTTCGTAGAAACTTATTTTTTTTTTTGAATTTGTTATCTTTTTAATCCTAAAATCCTAATCCTAATCTTAAAAAATCCCCTTTGGTTACATTTTGTTACAGTTTGTTACAGGACGGGGGAGGGGGTCTCAAAGAGGGCCTATAATCCGTTACGTAATTCAAGTACGGCCCCTATTCGGAAGCAGAAGTCCAAATAACCATTTTTCATTATTTTTAAGGTGTATTCAAAATAAAGTTCAATTCAATTAATTTGGCTTTTCATTTAATATTGTGTTACAATTATTTTGAAGGATTTTAATTCCTAATAAAAAAGAAAATAATCTGGCTAGACTCGGGTAATTAATAGGGGCCAGACCCGGGACAGACCGGGCGTTTGATCGGGCCCCTAGACGTGGCTCCACTGTGGCTACGTGTTTCATGATGAGTCTAGCCCTGACTCGATTTCTCCATCTGGGCCCGATATGAACGAGTCTGGGCCCGGTTGGGGCCACGGCGAAATTTCTGCACGGGAAGTAGACGAAAAGGTAATTTCAGAAAAAACCGCAACTATCTAGCATTAATGTAAAAAAAGATGATCATAAACAATAATAATTTTGTTCAAACAATTATGTTCGTTAACTCGCAATAATTTTTACCTCAATATAATTTGAAAGTGAAGAAAAATTGTAGAAAAAACAGCAGCTTTCTAGCATTATTCTATTATATTATATGGAGGTGATACGTAAAAACTAATTATTTATTCGTATTCTATAGGTAATTGTAAAGGGAAACGTTGATTCTGAACAAAATTTACAAGAACGTATTTTTTCCTTATAAGAAATACGTATCAACCTTTATGGGGCTTGCAGAACATTCTAAAGATCAAATTTAAAAAAAGTATTCATTTTTTGGATTTGAAAAAAATTGGAGGCGATATGCATGAAAATTGAAAAAAATTGGGCCACCCTTATCACGTGGACATTGGTATATGGATGGGCACTTCCCAAGATTAAAAAAATGTTAACTATGTACACCGGGCACATATTCTACTTCTGCCTATTTTTCTTTAATTTGAATGCTTTTTTAAATTAAATTTGTATTGGTATTGTCAAAATGTGGGGTTTTTAGCTTTATCACTTACAAAGTTTCACAATTTGTTATAAATTATTTAGCCATTTTCAAGTTTTTAAACTTTTTCAATTAATTTATTAAAGAAATCATCTGTGTCGTGAATAAAGTAAGCGAAAATAAATGAGTTGTGAAAATATTTCTTATTTTTCTAGTTTTTAGCAATAACTTGTAAATAATGTATCAAGATCCCGAATGCATGACATAGCCAATTCACAAGTCAAAAATATTGTACACTCATTGTTTGAATGAAGTTAAAAGTGTTTTTCAATATTGTTCTCGAATTCTGGAACCTTCCCATAAACGAAAATATTTTTCGAGTGACTTTACAAATTAGAAAGCCTAATGCACATGACTTAATTGATCTACAAGCTGGCAATGTTTTTCGTTCATTGTCTGAATGAAGTTTAAAATGGTTTTAAATCTTGTTCTAGAGTGTATGAGCCTTCAACTAAACGACAACATGTTTTTCATGACTTTACAATTTAGAAAAAAAGCACAATAACTTAGAAGACCTAATGATAGAGCAACTGGTATATATGGAACGAAAATTTTTCACTAATATTCACTATTTTCCACACATTTTGGTGATTTTCCCTAAACCTTTTCGTAAGTAAAATAATATATCTGAAAAAAATCTAAAATTGTTTCGCGATAACTGATTTTTTTTTCAACGTTTCAGACTTTCGGAGAAATTATATTACAATACAATTAACAATTGTAAAACTTCAATTCCCAAACCCAGAAGAAACAATATCGCATTTTTTATGCAGAATTAAGGTTGCGCTGCTTCCTTATACATACGCGCCGCTTTGCCTCAGCTTACGGTAATTTGAAATATTAAACTACTAAGAATTAAAAATTGCCATTATTTACATTTAACTTATAATATATGAGACAAATCTGGTGTTGTTTATAAATTATGAAAGTTCATGCATTTTTTCTACTTTTTCAAAAATCTGTTCGGTAATAATCGTTTACTTTGACGATTTTTCCAAATTTTTGAGTAAATTCTTCGAAACCTTTTCCAGAACCATCTCTCTAGTTCAAAAGTAAAATAATAACCAAGGCAGACCGGAAAATTTTTGTATTTTTGTTGAAAAATACCAAAATAATCAAAAAATATTTCGCAATAACTGATTTGCTTGAACATTTTTTGTCATGGATTTATAATACAATATTATTTGAAATTCAAGTTCAATTGAAATTTAATCCAAAATTGAAATTCATATTTAAAAACTCAATTTAAAAATGTTCAAAAAATGTAATCATGGATGATTTCCGAAAACAAATTTCAAAGCTTTTCAAACATTTGGAAAGAAAATAAAACACCTTTCTCAAGATTCCTGGGGAAATTGCAAATGATTTTTTGATTTTGAAAAATGACATTTGAAATGATTTCTATAAATGTTTTTGGAAAAATCTAGCTAATATCAAGACAATTTTTTTAATTTCAAAAAAGGGTTAAGAAAATTTTGGAAGAATTGAAATCATTTAAAAAGGTATTTAGGAATTTTGAAAAAATTCTAAAGAAGAATCTTGACGATTTTAAAATAATTTGAAAACAGTTTAAGAAAAAGTTCGATTCATTTTCAAAGAAATTTAGAAGGCTTAGAGATTCTGAAAAGATTGCAAGAAATGTCAAACAGAATGTAATTTTTCCAATGTCCAAATTTATTTTTAAACGTTTCAAAAAATTATTGTTAAAAGAGTACCTTTTCATTGTAAATAATTTTTTGATATTGGGAAATAATTCCGTTCCTGAGAATATATCGGCGTTATCAAGAAGTTTCAGTACTCTTTCCTTATTTTTAAATTATTCTACATACGAGGTTTAAAATCATAAAAAATGTATTGACTTGTTTTATTTTTAAATTTCCAATCTCTGCTAAAGTTGTTAGTTCAAAAACTTTTTTAACTGCTGTGTCCGAGTTCTGCGCCTCTTTTCGATAAAATTCAATACAATAAAACTATATACCTTTGGCAATTTATGCGTTTTCCGTAGATTTTTTGCTAGTTTAACAATATTTGATATTTTAAGTTTCAAAAAATAAAAATTTAAGGATTTGTATTTCAAAAATTCCTAATCTTTACCGAAGTCGTGAGATTGGTAATTTTCAAAATCGCTGTATCGAAGTTTCGTGCGTTTTTTCGATGAAATTTAATATGATAAATAAGATAACGACTGGTAAAAAATACTTCACCGAAAATCAAGCATATTTATTTGTGACACTGTACACAAAACTCTCCAAATTTAAAAAAATCAGTATCCTCCATTTATAGACGATGAACGTCTTTTTTGGTTCTCGGTTCTTCACCCTAGTGGTTTTATTTAATTCTATTATTAATTATCATGCAATATATTGTCTCATCTATAATTTTTGATTTTAATTTTTCATTTCTGCATAACTGTATATTCATATATCGTCATTTTTTGGTGCATTTTTTTGCTATTTTCTTGATTTCATCTTCGATGTCTCATGCGCAGTGTCGTTGAAAATTGTAAAAATTTTGAAAATGATCGGAATTTTGTCTATGAATGCAAAAATTGTAGTCACACGAATAAATTAGGATTTATTTTCTCCTAACCCTTTCTAAGATTGTCACACTTGGCGGGTGAACGGGGGTGGGTCAGGGTAACGTACAATTTTGGTGACGGTGGAATAAGGGTGGGGAATAAAGGAACGGTTTCTCTTTTTTTTTTTTAACCCTGGGATCTCATGCTGAACAGAAAAAAAAAGTCATTCCTTCGTTAGATGTTTTGTCGGTGACACATGCACCCTTAATCGGTACCCTAGAGGTCCCCTCGGAGGCAACCTGAAGGTCCCCGACAAAGCGTGATGTGTATGTGTGTGTGTACGGGTGTTGCCACATGCCCCCTCAATCGGGACCCTAGAAGTCACCTCGGAGGTAACCTGTAAGTCCCGAACGAAGTGTGATGTGTCGTACGTGTATGTGAGTGTTGCCACATGCACCCTCAATTGGGACCCTAGAAGTCACCTCAGAGGTAACCTGTAAGTCTCCAACAAAGTGTGATCTGTGTCGTATGTGTGTATGAGTGTTGCCATATGCACTCTCAATCGGGACCCTAGAAGTCACCTCGGAGGTAACCTGTAAGTCCTCGACGAAGGGTGATATGTGTTGTATGTGTGTGTGAGTGTTTGACACATACACCCTCGATCTGGACCCTAGCAGTCACCTCGGGGGTAACCTGTAAGTCCTCGACGAAGTGTGATATGTGTTGTGTGTGTGTGTGAGTGTTTGCCACATACACCCTCAATCTGGACCCTAGCAGTCACCTCGGGGGTAACCTGTAAGTCCTCGACGAAGTGTGATATGTGTTGTGTGTGTGTGTTTCCATATGCACCCTTAATCTGGACCCAAGAAGTCACCTCGGAGGTAACCTGTAAGTCCCCGACGAAGGGTGATATGTTTTGTGTGTGTGTGTGAGTGCTTCCATATGCACCCTCAATCTGGACCCAAGAAGTCACCTCGGGGGTAACCTGTAAGTCCCGACGAAGTGTGATATGTGTTGTATGTGTGTGTAAGAGTGGTCACATGCACCCTCAATCGGGACCCTAGCAGTCACCTCGGGGGTAACCTGTAAGTCCCGACGAAGTGTGATATGTGTTGTGTGTGTGTGTAAGAGTGGTCATATGCACCCTCAATCGGGACCCTAGCAGTCACCTCGGGTGTAACCTGTAAGTCCCGACGAAGTGTGATATGAGTTGTATGTGTGTGAGTGTGCTGAAAATAAAGTTAAAATTAATTAATAAACAAGAAGCGTAGAATTTTTATTGAATGCATTACTTCGTATTTTGTATTCTTTGGCTTACATGCTAAAAGGCGCTGAGGGATGAGGGAAAGGGGGGTTAGGTGGTAAGAAATTCAGAAAAAACAACTTTATTTTATTAAAAAAAAATCTGCGGCGTATCAAGTCCGGAGACGTGGGCGATGAAAGCTAGTCCAGGCCTTGAGGCGTACCGTATATGGGCCGGTGGCCTGTGCTGCAATGTCTGTACGTTGCGCCTGTGTGTGTTGCCGTAAAGGCGGTGAATGATGGCAGGCGGGCTCGTGTAGGGAACGAGCACTGGCGTGCTGCGATGCTTCGATGCGTGGCTGCAACGTTGGGAGAGGCGATGCCGACCTTGCACGTTGGTTGCCTTGTAGAAGTGGGTTTCCGACCTTGCGCGTCGTGTACCCTTTCGAAGACTGACTGTGTTTTCGTGGCGCGATGCCCCTTATACTTATGCCTCTACCCGACGAGCCGCGCGAGCCAGTCGGGTTGGACATGGTGGGGACGGCCGGCAATAGGCCGATGCGTTGGTGCGAGCGAGCCTGTCGACTCGCGAGTTGCGGTAGTGGGAATTGAGATAGAGGGGGAAATCTAGCTCGGTTGTGCCGCCGCGGGCCTGGTGGAAGGGACGAATGCCGATTCGTCGGATTTGTGGCGAGAGCGAGATTTGGAACACGGGACTTTGCCTTCGCCGCTACGTCTCCGAAGATGATCCGTCTCCTTTATTGAAACTCTGAAACAACTATACATTAGTAGATTTACATGAAACGAAGCGCGTTCGTGGTGGATCGAGGAGGGCGCAGGAAGGAAAATCTTTTTTAATAATTTAAACTTAAATTGCCGCATGCTTGCGGGCGACAAAATTATGGCGAATTTTTAGGTACAATTGAATAAATTTTTAACAACAGAGTTCAAATTCCATCCAACAACTTGAATTTTCAACCAGAAAGATTATTTTTTAACGTTTTAACCAAAATGATTAATTTTCTACAAAAAAAGAGAAGAATTTGTAACAAAATACGTGAATTTTTAACCAAATAGTTGAATTTTCTACTAGGAAAGATAATTTTCTCAATCGAAATATCAGTTTTAAAATTGAGGAAGAAACGTGACGAATCCTCCACAAAAAATTTAATTTTTACAAAAGAGTTTTACTTTCAACCAAAAAAGATTAATTCTGGAAGAAAAATGTCATGGCTGATATTTCAACCAAGAAAGATTTAAATTAAAATAAGAAACATTTGAATTTAACAAAAAATACCACTCTTCAATAAAATAGTTGAAACTATAACCAAAACAGATACATTTTTAACCAAAAAGTTGAATGTTTAATACAAAAAGATTATATTTCTACCAAAATAGTTAAATTTAAAACCCATAGAGACGAATTTTCAACAAACTGGCAATGAAAGGGATACATTTTTAAGTAAAAAGTTGAATCTTTAATAACAAATAAATTTTCACCAAAATAGTTCAGCATTTATCCAAGGATTTGTATTTTTGAATAAAAAGCTTAATTCTTAACCAAGAAAATTAATTTTCTACCATAAAAGACAAATTCCCAACAAAGTAAATGAATAGTTGAATTTTTAACTTAAAAAAGAAAACGAATTTTCAACCAGATAGTAGAATTTTCAACCAAATGAGATAAATTTCGCATCAAAAATATAATCATAGACTTTTCAATTAAAAAGCAGGAACCTTCAAAGAGAAATATCAAATAATAAATAAATAATATTACAAAATAAATAGCAAATAATAAAGTTTAAAACTCTTAAATTTTGAAGACACTATTATAGAAGTGAATTAAATAGAAAAAAAAACATTTAAATTAATCAACTGTGCAAAAAGTAAAGAAATACATTTCCGAACCAAAATGTTCCAAATTAAAAAACTTCACCGAATTACAAAAATGTTAATTACACTGGAGATGTTTCCTCCTTCTGTCCCTTATATACTTTTTCCGAAAACGTCCCTGGTGTGGTTTATTCATTTTTGCATAGCTAATTAATTTAAATGCTTTTTCTTCATTAAATTCGCTTTTGTGATGGTATTTTCAAAACCTAGGAGTTTTAGCTTTATTATTCACAAATTTTCTCAATTTTTTACCAAGTTTTTGAACTTTTTAAATTAATCCATTAAAGGCATTATGTGTATCGTGAACAAAGTAAGCTCAAATAGATGAGTTGTGAACATTTGTCTTATTTTCCTAGTCTCGAGCAATAACTTGTCAATAACGTATCATGATCCCGGATGCATATCTTAGCCGATTTACAAGTCGAAAATATTTTTCACTTATTGACTGACTAAAGTTAAAAGCGTTCTTCAATCTTGCTTATGACATTTTCTCGTACGACGAGCCATTATTTATTCACACTATTCACAGCCCTTTAAGCAATATACTTTTCATAAAACTATGCTTCCTTGAATGATTGCAAATTTTCTATGGAGAAATAGAAAAATGTACAGCCGTAAAAGATTTGGAAAACCAAAAACAGAAATCTTTTTGAAAGTGTAGCACATGAGAATCCAGAATAAGCATAATTAATTTCTAGCTTATTGATCCATTGCAATTTTTAAAAATGTGCCCACTGTGCGGGCACATTCTCATCGCGCGCCGTGCGCACGGCTCACTTCGCTTGCAAGTAGAGCGCGCCTAGGGCGCGCGGCTGTCGGTTCTCGCGCTTCGCGCTCGATAATGTATTCACCTCCATATTTGTGCACAGGCCTTTCAAAATTAGAGGTGAAAGAATCGACAATTGTAATTTGGTGATTGTGAATTCTCTTTTGTTAAAGCTCCTTCGGCTTTAACGAATACATTCTCATCACGTATCTCGGGCTTCGCACTCAATTTTGTCCACAATGTGAACTTTTCTACATTAGGTTCAACGCGAAATGTATTCATATTACGTTGATTTCTGTACCTCGGCCTGGGATGGCTTTATTCAGATATTGCAAAATAAAGTAAAAATTTCGTTTATCGCGAATACTTCGCGAATTTTGCATTAAATGTTATTTTCAGCTACCCTGAAAAATTACCATTTCAATAAATGTATATTTTTACTATTCACAATATGCATTGGTATTGAAACATACGTATATTTGCATTGTCTTGTTTTTATAATAATTAAAAAAAGTGCGCGTCCTATCAAAAGAAACATTTTTGTTATTGAACATTTTTTGCAACATGTGTCGCTTTTCCATAATTTTAATTTGTTTATTCCCATTGTTATTTTGTACAATTCAAACCAAAAATACGCATCCTAGCGTGAAGTGGTTCTGAGAAGATTTGTGGATATAATTTGAGCGACAAATTTTGCAAAATAAAATGTTATTGTAGCTTGTGTCCTTTTTCCAAAAACTTAATTTTTTCATTTTCAATATATTTTTTTAACAAGAGTTTATAACAGATTTATAGATCCTTTTTGGGTGAATAACTTCTGTCTGTTACACTTTTTTTGTACCTTGTGTCATTTTGAAAAAAATTTTACTTTTTTTAATGTTATTGTTTATGATTAAAACAAAAACTACGCATCCTCTCAAGAAATTGACAATGGAAAATTTGTAGCTCCCTTTTGGATGAGCAACTTTTGTTTATTCATTTTTCTCATACCTTGTGTCTTTTGTCCACAAATTTAATTTCTTATTCTCAATTTTATTTTTATGCTTAAAACCAAAACTACGCGTTCCATCAAAAAATGAATTATTACAAATTGGTAGCTCTTTTTTTAAGTGTACAACTTTTGTCTTATGTATTATTTTTTTCGTAGCTTGTGTCGTTTGTCCAAAAATTTAATTTTTACATTCTCATCATAATGAGAAGGATGTGAAAAATGACTTTCGTGGATTTCATCAAATTTCGACGTTTTAAGACCCCCTAAGTCAGAAAAAATAGTTTTTACGTCGATGTCCATTTAAACTACGCAACGACAAAAATAGGGAAAAAGGAAATATCTTCATTTATCTAGAACAAATTTGTTTATATACACTCTGTACCATAAATAAATAAAAATATGCCCGCTGCGCGGGCACATTCTCATTGCCTTAAAATTAAATTAACCTTAAGAAATGTATTCATTTAATCATCAATTTAAAATAAACCAAAATTCTTGCATATAACACATTTTTATTTTCTCATTTAATAACTTTTGAATCTGTATATGCAAGAATGAAAAAATTTTGTTTTCAATTTTTTAATTTTTTCAGTTGGCCTACCTGCAATGCTAGCTGATGAGCTACCTGATAGGTTGTTGTGAATTAACATATCTTCAGAAATAGTCAGACTCGTTAGGAATTGTTAGGATGCTCAGAAATCGTCATAACTTCTGACCATTTTTGTGACGATTCTGGACTTTTTTTTTAGTAGTGCAGGCTAACCAGCACTAGATCATGGTTCGATCAGACCTACTAGATGATGAAAAAAAAAACATTTCTCTAAACGTTCATTTTTGTTTTGTGGAATTTTCAAACACACAGTCGATTTTTAGAGATGTACAAAAAAATGTTTTTCCGTTTGACATTTAGAAAATGTTTGCTCACGACAGCCTAACCAGCCCCACATGATTTGTTTACATGTTTAAACATCCTGTCTATGTTTGGAATTGTTCAAACAAATATTTATGGCTTGCCAGTTAGAAAAATATTGAGTTGGGTAAGGGTTACTAGCACCCGATCAGGACCCGAAAAGACTGCACCGATAATTTTCTACACGGGAGGGAAAAGGAAAGTTATGTTACAACCTAAGCCTTTTCCAACTGTTTTACAGATTTTCAACTTTTTGAAAAAACAAACTTTTTGGGTCTCCCCCGAATGATATTTACTTTTGTACTAGAAACAAGATTTTCCAAGAGACTTCAAACCATTCCTTCGATCCAAAATTCGCAAAACTCATCAAAGGAAACAGTTACCTATTTTTCTATATATTATAATTTTGAACATCGATTGTTATCGAAATCGAATGAAGAATAATTTTTTTAAATTCTGTACCGTTTTGTCATTCTGTGCTAATGTATTCCTCGATGGAGTAAATATGTGTACTGCGTGTACTTAGTCCACTTCGATGCGGGAAACCGTAAATTTACATGATTACCTCTCGCCGTGAATTCAAATAGTTAAATCTAACTATCTACAATTGCTATAGGAATTTGGTCAAATCTGTTTTGCTGGTTCTCGAAGAAAAATTCAACAAAAAAATCTAATTTAGTGAACAAGTTCCTTTATCCGGAATTCCGAAATAATTACGTGCATTTGAACTCGCTTACACTATATCCTGGAAAAGAGGAAATTCCTGAAATTAGGAAATGCTGTTGCTCCATACAATACCCCCTCGATCGATTAGGAGAACTTAATTCTAACAGGAAATCACTGAAAATAACCATTTCTCAATAAGTTAAAATATTAGAAAAAAACTCCCTAAATCCCTATTAAAATATCTATTACACCAGTACACAATTAATTACGCGGATATTACGGTGTTATTGAAGAGATTTCATTATTTATACACTCAGAGAAATGTTTGTTTGAATCAAAAAAACATTTGTTTGTTCCTATATCAAAGATAGAATTTGTTTGATTGAAACAAACAGTAACTAATCAGATTTTCTGTATTTGAGTTTCTTTGGTAACATATTTGAAGCAGACTTGTGTAAATAAAGATATCAAGTAATCAGACTAAGAAGAAGGGGTTATATTTGCTGAAAATTTCTAATCAATGAATTTTTATAATAATTGTTTATAACAAAAATAATTTTATATAAGTTTACAATTCACTATTGCGCTACAGATAAACTATAGAAACTTTAGCAAGGAAATAATTCTTAACTCATTAAACCACTCCATTGATAATTTGTGCACTTGATTTGTATATAAAAATTAGGTTGATTGTTATGCAAATTATTCATATTATCTTAGTGCTCCCTGCATGGATCGAAGATATTTTCTAATACTTTGAAGTTATTACCCAGGAAAGAAAGAATCGACCGAATAGAAAATAGTTTGAATTGGAACATTTAAGAATGCATTGTCGTCAATGGGTCTATGAAATTTTTAACCGGTCCCACAATTTTAATCCTTTCTATTGGCCATCATAGCCACCACCAATTCAGACAAATCTCGATCAATTATTTTTTAGCTCTTTGATTCGGGGCGACATTAAAGGCATAATCTCACATAAATTTCTGAATTTTGTATCATTAAGAACAAACTGTCTACTGTTACGGAAGTTTCCATGAGGCGGCTTGTTATGGGCTAACGTTGCAGAAAATTCGCTTGTAAAAGCCCTAGTGTGCTATACTGGCCCGATATTCCTGGATTTAAATTTCTTTAAATTTTTTAATAAAACGAAATTTTGAATTTTTTGTGAATTGTGTTTCAGCAGGTAAAATTTCGTTCCATTACAAAGCGCTGAATAATAATTCCATGAGATATGTCTGACATGGTGATGGCTATGATGACTTATCAAAATAATTCAAATTATGAGACCAATTGCAATGTCCATAAATCAATTGACTGTAATTCGCGTAAATCTGCATTTTTAAATCTTCCGATTCGAATAACTTTTATTCAATCTATTTATTTTGATCCTGAAGAGAAAAAAGGCTGCAATATTGTACCATTTGTCACACTTTATGTTAAATAAATAAATATTAAAAAAATCTAAGGACTGAATTCATTTCAAATCAAGCAGGCAGTTTTTGAAAGAGGATAAGTATTTTTATTTTAAACATTGAAAATGCTAATTACACCGAACTTTCCTTTCCAGTCCAGTTTCGGGGTTTGCCTGCAAATAGTCTTGAATAAAATTAGTGAGGATTCAAACGTAAACAGACAGGGCCGCCTGAACCATTTTGAGTTGTAAAGCATAATATTGCGCAATATACTCGACTAAGTACTCGCGCACTGCGACTCTTCCGAGGCGAGAGTCGCAACCGTATCTCCCCGTGCTCGCTGAGAAACTGCGTGGGCTAGCAGTTCTAGGAAGGCCGAGACCTTTAATTGATAGAATGGCGATGGTTTTTCTGAATATATTCAGAGTAATTTTACCTAAAAACACCACTGTTTTTTCTCTAAATGTTTGTCTAAATTCTTCCTATCTAAGAGGGAACATTTTTTGTCTGAAAAAACAAAATTCACGTTTTTTACACTGAGAAACCCTTGTTTGTATTTCTTGTTAAAAATCACACTAGATTTCACTATCTGAACTTTGCAATGAGAGGCAAAAAGCAAATTTTAATAATATTTACTAACCTCAATAGTAACTCGTAGCTACTTAAAGAATTATAAAATATATTGGAATAAAAGTTAAAACAATTGCATTTATTGTAAAAGACATTTGAAGTATTTATTTACCTCTGTAGTAAAACTGCAAGTCTGCACTATTTACTAATTTTGGTAGGAGAAAATAGTAAATTTGTTGGATTAATATCTGTAGAAGATAACAGTATTTACAAAGTGCTGTAGTAAAATGATGCGCAGGGACCGTGCGCACCGAATTACTAACTGGTTAGCAAAATCTGCTACAGTGGGAATAGTAAAAAAAATAAATACGTGTTGCTAACTTTCACACAAGCCTACCTACACACATGTTCTACATTTAACATTAAAAGATAGTATTTTATATTATAAAGCTGAAACAGAAAAATCGGGTTAGAAGAAAACGAAGGCTGGCGGGAATCGAACACGCGTCTCCGGGACAGCAGTCGGGCGATAATCCATTTACCTATAAGACGTTGTGGGACTCAGAATGAAAACTTCCATATGACCTAAATGATAGAAAGTTTATTGGTTCTAATTCATTTAATCCTTAATTGATTAATATTCATGATATTTTTATAATTTTAAACAACAAAATTTTTAATGTAATTAAAATAAGTAAATATTTTTTTTTTAATTATGTTTTTTTGCGGATTTTGCATTGAAACATAAATTAGATGCCATTTTCGCAACCTAAAAATATGATCGGCGATCGACAAACGTCAGATGCACTCGGCCGCGCTCGGTCCAAGGCTCGATACTTTCTGCTAAATCAGTTAGTAATATTTAGGACCAAATTTAATAATCGGTATTAACCTTTGTTACAAAAAGTAGGAAATGTCCATAATTCACATCGTGTTCCTACAGATAATAGTAATTTCTTCTACATATTTAGTATATTATGTTATTTAAAATACTTATTACTTTTATTTTTTTTGTACAATTTATTAATTTCTCTACTAATTTTTCCTACATCGGATTTTACTACAGAGAATAGTAAGGATTGCTATTACCAAATAGGAAATCTTCTTATAAAAATAGTATAACTTATTATTTATGTATTAAAATGTCAAAATTTAAGCATTTTGCCCCCATTTGCTATCCGTTTTAGTAATTTTTCTAACCTAAAGTTTCTCAGTGTACCTACCAAAGTTGGTGCGGAAGAATAATCAAGTAAGCTAGACAAAATTTAGAGTATCGATTATTTCAAAAATATCGACTTCAAAGGAAAAAGTTTGGTGTAAAATTTGTCGAACCTCCTAAATTATGTTCTTCTTTGTTTTCAGTATACCATGAGATTGTATTGTTGAAAAAGATACATTTGAAAGTTTTTTTTTACATATTTTCGCAAAAATGTAGAACATGACGCGATATAGAAGAAAGTGTCAAGAGGCATTTTCCTCAACTTTGTTGTGGAAACATTTTTTTTCCTCTGCCTTTTTTCTTATCTTGTGACATTTTCAAAAAAATGTGAATATTCGTTTTTCAGACAAAAAAGTTCTCCCTTCTCTCCAGGACTGAGGTACAGAATGGACCACAATGAAATATACTCTTTAAATTATCACGAATGTAGAAAATAAAAGTAAAAAACGGTGGGGTCTTTGAGTAAATTGACCCCGAATACTTTTAGAAAAACCGCCGCCATTTTATCAATTTTAAACTTTTTTGAAAGTTTTCAATGGCGCCATTGAAAAATTATTTTGTTGAAAAATCAAAAATTGCGGAAAAAATCCCGCAGAAACTGAACTGCACTCAGGGGAAATGTATCACATTACCTTAATAATCAATCTTGGGTCATTAACCAATCCGGCAATGACGAGACATTGGCAGTTTTCTTTGGGTCGACTTCATCAGTCATTGGTGAGCCAGCATTAGCTGCCAAGTGCCAGCCATAGTTCAAAATCTGAAAAAGGAGATAAATAATGAGATTAAATTGAAAAATGTCATTCTCGTCAAAACATTTTTTGTCACATCAGTAAAATACAGGTAATAAGATAATAATAATAAGTAAACAGAAAATAAGATGAACAAGATATTTGAGTAACAAAAGATTCTCTGATTTAAGCATGAACTATCTGCCCTATTTGAAATAACTTCGGTATAAATTAGAAAATCGTGCTCCACAGATCTCTTAGAAATTGAATTATCTTTAATTTTAAAGAAAATTGTAAGTCTAGTGAAAACTGAAGTCTTGTGACTATTAGATATTATTTAGCAGTACTATGTATTATTACGCAATATTACGCATTATTACACGTTATTACGCATTATTATGCATTACATACACGTTATTACGTGTTATTATTAAATTCACATATATATATATATATATATATATATATATATATATATATGTATATGTATATATACCTAAATTTATTTAAATTTATTCCGCTTCCACAGAAGATCTACATCCACTAACCCTTTAACTTAAACCCAAGTAGCCCATAATACCACATCTCTCAATAAGCCGACAGGTAATGCCTGAGATACTCAATATTGTGAAGCCTCTAAAGCTCATATCTTTTGCCGCAAGATTTTTATTAGAAGCATTTATATTCACCTCAATATTTGGTCAGAGAAGTGGAAAACTGCAGAAAACTAAATTTGTGAGCACAGCTGGTTACCTACAGAAGAGTTTGAATATGTGCACTCCACGCCCGATAGAAAGACGCTCGGGTTACGCTATTCATAGAACTGCTGGCCCATGCATTTTCGCAGCCCGCGGGGCGAGAGACGATTTCCACTTATATTTGAAAACACCAGCAGCGTAGTGAAAAGAAGCAGTGCGCGGGTACTCACTCGCGTACATTGCGCAATATTATGTATTTCAATTGGAAACGGTTCAGATGGCCCTGATTGTTTACGTTTGACGCGCCCCATTGAGGATAAAGGCTACTTACAGGCGATCCCCGAAACTGTTCTTCTGTCGGGTGTGGATTGTACATTCGTAACATCGAGTGCCTTTATCCATCCTCGGCGTTAAATCTTCCGCTATAGGAAGTAGGTGAACGCAGTGAAAACACGACTAAGCGAGAATTCCGAACGGTCACCCGTTCAAGCGCTGACCGCACCCGTGCTTGCTTTGCATTCGAGATCCCGACGAGTCGAGAATCACCATCTAGATATTGCCGTCGGTTGGGGGTTTTATTATTTTTATTTTATTGTAAACAAATTTTTGTATGGAACTGATCTAGGAAAACATATGTGGAATCGTATGGGAGTGGTCTCTCAGATAGTACAGTAAAAGTATGGCATTTGAGACGATCCCATACTTCATGTATGTTTCAATGAGGTATAGTGGATGTATAGCTCAACACAGTAAAAACTAGGCATTCATTTTTATCTGAGATCCTTTTTTGGGCTTTCTAATATGATCTCACAAATAGTCTTATTTTAGTGCCAGTTTCTGTCTTGCTTAGTTTGCTAACTTCAGATTGATAAATGATCCGAGATAGCGAACTAAATTGATTCATAGGGCGCATTGTTTCAATTGTTACAAACTTCTCTCTTACAAAAAACAAAAAATAGATGAAATTAAAAATTCGTAAAAATTAGTGTTGAACCGTCACACTCAGACGTCGCGAACTTCAGCTCTATGGGTTACGTTGGTTTCTAAACTTGACAGATTAGAATTTGTTTTATCAGATTAAGTTATTGACAGATGATCCTCATTTCGAGCCTATTTCAATCCAAAATTCGACCTTATTTTATTAGATTGGCGGATCAAACTGAAGTGGGATTGTTTTGTTCCGTGAACTGTTTTAATACCGAATTAAGTTCTAAATCGAATCCTAGTTTTTACAGTGGAATATAGCTAAAGTATAACAATGTGTAGTTGAAGTATAGGGGAAGTATTTTTGAAGTATATCTGAGAAGTATAGCTGCAGTATAACTGAAGTGTAGATAAAGTATAGCTGATTTTCAGTCAAAGTATGGCTGAAGTATATCTTCTATGTATAGCTCAAGTATGTAGATTATGTCTAAAGTATAGGAAAAGTATGGATATAGTAGGTATAGCTGTATCAATGCTGATGAGAGATAATCAGTTATCTGAAATACATGGAAATAGAGATCCAGAATCATGATTTTCATAATGTCAAAGAATATTGTTTGCACACTCTACAATAAGTAAAATACAAATAAGTAAAATGTTAATTGTAACATCAATTGTTTAACTTTATGAAATTTAGCACTGAACATTTCGCTTAAGTAACAATTTTATTAAACCTTTTCATGCAATTAATATTATGTTTAGGAATAAAAGATTTTGGGTCTCTTACCAATATATATGACATAAGAGTCGTATAAGTAGTCCATTGTATATCCGTTGCATATTGCATATCCTCACGAACAATATCCAAATATAGTTGACTCACGAAATCACTTGAATCGCGAACTTTTTAAATTTTTGGACTAGATGTCATTTATGATATATTATGTTTTATCACGTTGTTATAGGCTATCTTGGAGAACAAATGATTGTAATTCTATGTCCGATACTTTTGCCATACTTAAGTATAAATTAAGTATAATCTGTACTTCAGCTATACTTCAGCCATATTTCAGCTGTACTTTAGATATACTTTATCTATACTATTTCAATATACTTGAAGTATGGGATCGTCTTATTCATCATACATTTTTTATACTTTGGCAAGTCGATGATTGATCACTCCCATACCAATGATTTTTACTCTGTATAATTTTCAGAGCCACCTGATTTATTATAGAGTTCAATGTGATGGAGGATCCGTCTAACTTATTAAAAATTCTGAAGTACTTTGTACTTTTCATCCTTCGCGACTCTGGCTTCAAAACTAACATATTAAGTAAACACGTGTTCCGGCTAGCTTAAACGAGTTTCCGAGTTTATTGGTTAATGTTTTATTGCCAGCGAGGATAGTGCGGCTTCTTGGCAAATAAGACTTGTGGTTTACTTAGCGATAGCTTTTGCTCTTTCACTCTTCCGTTTTACCAAGCAGCTGCCAAGTTAGCAAGTAAGCTGTTATTTCATGCGAAATAGCCGTCCAATTTTATTTCTCAATATATGAAGTTCGTTCAAAACGTAGACTGTGCTACAATAACAATTTTGGTTTACTATCATAGATGTCTCAAATTTTTGTCAGGACTACTGGATTATTGGAATCAGGACCGCGAAATCAGGAAAATTGGAAAATGACCGAGAATTTGCTTATACCGGAAAATTAAAGTGAATTTACATATTGACCTAATGTTACCTAATATCAAATGAAATTATGCGAGTTATGACAAAATAAGTTATTGCTTTGAATTCAATTTTTCAAATTACGCAGTGGAGGTAGTCGAATTCTTTTTTTTAATCCTTAACGTCCGAGGCAAAAAATTGTGGAAAGGTAGGTACAATTATCACGCACTTAAAATGTAATGGATATCAAAAAATGTCTTCTTCTGTATTAAAAATTTCAACCTTAATTTAGAGCAATTATTGATCCTTGTTAACACACAAGTATTTCAAAATAAGAATAAAAAATTATATTAATTTTTTTTTTTTTTATTAATCTTAGTTGAATTTTTTTCCGTGAATTCCAAAATTTCAAACACGTGAGTTAATTTGACGTGAGGAAGTAATTTAAAAAGTCTAATGCAAAAATTTCATATAAATACAATATTTTTCGTATTCATTTTGTAATGGTAATAACTCCTTAAATAATTAGTTTAGAAAAATATTTCATGGAACTTTTCTACTCATTTTTGCACGTCGAATAACTGCGCTTATTAAAAATTGATAGTTGTTGAACATTTTTTTGTTTGAAAAATTGGAATTGATTTTCCTTTTAAAACGAATAATTTTTATTTTTATTTCAAACTTAAAAAACTTGTAGGTCATCAAGAATCAGTAATTGCAACAAAAATTAGATTAACATTTCTCTGCAGAAGCTAGTCTTTGTTGCTCCCGATGCTACTTCATAATTTCCATAAAACTTTATATGGGCGATCAAGGTACCAGCGCGAAACTTTTTTTTTGTCCCAGGCGTTTTGGATTTCTAAAAGATAAATACATTGTTTGTTTGGAATTGAATACATTTATTAATGTAAAAATAGAACCGTTTGAATTTGAATATTTTTGAATCGAATACATTGACAATGCGTCTCATTATTTTGTAATTTTATTTAAAATTGTAAACCTTAATTGTTGAACCAGGTTGAAAAAGGTTGATTTGAAATTTTAAATTGTTCCAAAAATTAAAATATTCATAATTGGATAGATTTCAAATTGCGAATTTTAATAGTTGAGCACCTTTCAATGTTCATTTTTACATTTTAATAGCTTGGAGTTTGGTGGTCCAGTAAAATGTTTTTTTGCTGTCTCACAACTGCTTAAGTTGAAAACAGAATAATTCGAAAAATCATCTTCATCTTTTAATAATTTTTTTCTATTTGTAAAAACAAATGAATAACAAATTATTGGGAACATCATTAGGTCATTTGGGACATCTATTAGAGTCATGAGAAAAAAACTTAAATAATTTTTGTTTTGGTTTTTGACATCTATAGGCGATTGAAAATTTCCAAATTAAAAAAAAACAAAGAAAATTACTACAGAAAGTCGATAATTGTATGCCTATTTTACATGGAGAGTGGAATTTCGCAGCACTCTTGTGAAAGTGCATTGAGTCCGAACCTCCAAACAGGAATTTTTCCATCTGCGTGTAATTTTACACTATCATGGTCATTGTTCACTATTCTTGTAATTTTACCCTATAAATGACCGGTCTTTTGTGTCCAATCAATCAGAGTGTAATTTTACATCGAATTTTTTACAGTGTGCATTCTAATTATCACCATTATAAATTCTTCTTATCGTATGTAAAAAATTTTCAAATAAAATCCATGAGTAAAATCTATTTTTCAGGTTTATATCTACGACTTTTATTGATATTTCATTATCGTAAAGTGAATGACTATGACATTATACAAGGAAAATCGCTGAAGAATAGAGTCATATGATTTTTGTGTTTCAGATAATTTACTTGATTTCTTAATGATCAAATATGTTAAATATTTGATAACATTTTATATTACTAATTACTTTTGTAACTATAATAAAACAAAAGTGATTACTAATATAAAAAGTTTTCAAATATTTAGTAAATTTGATAGTTAAGAAATTAAGTAAATTATCTATGTTGCGTGTTTTGTTAGAGAGGCTACATCTAAAAAAAGAAAGGGGTAGCTACGGACGCAACCTTACCCCTTTCCCATCAGCCCTTCTTTCCATTATGTGAAAAACGGAAATACAAACATATCCCATTTCCAGTAGTCCTCTTTCATCCCGAAGGTTAGAAAAAAAGGTAAATTCCATGGGATAGCATTTTTGCTGAAGGGGCCATCCTGGAAAGAGGGTAGGCGTGAGTAGAAAATAGAAATACAACTCTACCCCTTTTTCAGGAATTCATTTCAGTGTCTTCAGTTTTCATAAACATTGCAAATATTTATTAAATGCCATCGATAAATTCCTTATAAAATATATGTCTTCGGTAATTAAGAAAATTATAGGTTTTGCTAAAACTATGGGGAATTAGCTGAATGCGGGAGTTTAGGAAAATCTTCAATTCAGGTGTTACCTTTTTTCTAAATTCCTGGCTTACTCACGAATTTAGAACACTTTCAGATAATTTCTCTGAATTCCTAGAGCATTACAAATATTAAGTAAAATCTCAAATTTAATCATAGAATTAGTTTTTATTTTGTTTTATATTTCATTTAGAGTATAAAATTGAGATATATTAATTATATTTAAAAAGACTTGTTACCAAGTGATTTGCAATCGTTAGACAATGAATAAAATTTCTTCAATGAACTATTTCTATCAAATCTTTTTAATTAATGTTATCTAAGCAACAATGTTTTCTTCTTGAAAGTATACGTAGCCACCAAAGTGTTTCCTTTTGTAACAAATAATTCATATATTTTTATTCAATTAACATAAAGTGCTTGCTTGATAAAAACTATTAAATGTTTTATTTTCACGAAAAGAACGTACAGAAAGAAACTTAAAAATCGCCGATAAGCTTTTTTGTAAGCGAATGCTTGTGTTTAAAACTTAATATTAAACTTTAAATTGATTCGAGTTCGAGGATTCTAACGTTCCCATTTAGCATGGCTTATAAACAAAGTTTAGTCAATTCAAAATAAAACTCCTATCCAAAGCTAAGTCTTGGAATAAAGATTATTTTAGAGAAGAAAAGATTATTGCTTATAAAATTAATTTAAAAATTCAATAAAAATTGTGCATCGAACAAATTTTATTCATTGTCTAACGACTGCAAATTTCTTCGTAACAGATCTTTGAAATTTTACTATAAATACTACAATATTAATATCCGAAACGCTTCAGAAATTTAGAGAAATGACTTGACATTGTTAAAAATTCCTGCATAACCGGCACATTATATAAAAAAAATTTATTTTAATTTAAAAATTATTTGAAAATTATTAAATGACATATAGTACAATTGGACAAGCATACAGGCAATAATTCAAGATTTTAATTTGACCTCAATTGAAATGAAGAGAAATTATGAAGAACTAAAAAAAATACAAGTTTTAACCTTATCAGTGAATAATTTAAAATTGCATTAGAGGCAGAGCAGCAGGATAAAAATAAAAAGAATCACAAAAGTAAAGTACAAGAGAGCCTTATAGATGATGCATACAGTAAAAAAAGAAACATAAGGAAGATATTTAAAATTAAATGTTTTGATAATACCTCAGCTTTGATATGGTGAGAAAAAAGTTTAGAGAAAATCTAACAATTATTATTCTTGATAACAAATAATATAAGCAAATGACACAAATGAACATATCTTTGTGGAAGAAAATCATTTTTCTCTTTAAAGCTTCTTGAAAGCTAGATAATATTAATATTTGATGTACGCATGTTAGGTCAAAGTTATAACTTTTTGAAGAAATTGCTTAAAAAATCCAGAAATTCAATATTATCAAATGGAAAGAAGCATAGCTTCCTTCAACAGCTTTATTTAATATGACAATTATTATAACTTAATTTATGTTGTATCGGGATTTCGTGTAATTAATGACCGTTTAGTGTACTTACAGTGGAAAATTATTTTATATTTAATGCGTATCCTTCATAAAAGTATTTTTTATGATGATTTTTCTTAATATCAATTCCCAATATCATTCACTTAGTTGTAATTAGTTTAATATCAAATTCACTTCCAACTATTTCAAGAACTATTATTGTTAAGGAAATACAAAAATTTTGAAGTTTACTCAATTTTACAACTATAGTTATTGGAGTTTATTTGTGGTTTCAATTTTACTTCAACTAATAATGCTAAAATGAAAATGTATTGTCTGATTCTAATTAAAAATAATAAAGTTTCAACAGATTTTCCCCTGATATCATCTATTTCAGTGTTTTCGTGAAGTCTATGACTGCGTATTCTGCATTTTCTTGAAATAATTTTTTCATTCAATAATAATAATAATAATTTTAATAATTTTCAATTTTTTGATTAATAATAATAATTTTACTAATTTTTAATTCTTTAATTAATAATAATAATTATATAATAATATAATTTTTAACCTGACAGTTGCATTTTTAACCAAAAATGATGACATTTCTGCAAATAGAGATGAATTTTCAAACGAAAAGACGAATTTTCGAGACTGTAGCTGCATTTTCAACAACAAAAATGTTTAGTCAAGAAAGAAAAAAAAATGTCAATGAAATTCTTACATTTACAAGTATGATTTTCAAAAAGGATGATTTTTGAACGTCAAATTTCAACAAATCACAACAAATTTTCAAGCAAATATTTGAATTTCGAAAATAAAACAAATCAATTTTCAATCAAAAATAGAATAAATTTTCCTATAAAAAATTCCATTTTCAAACACGAAACGAGTTTTTGACAAAGTAGTTTTAACTTTTGGCCCAATAGATCAATTTTCAACTAAAATCATGAATCTTCAACCAAAAACAAATAAAATTTCCAGTCTGAAATTATGATTTTTCGGTACAAAAATGTAATAGTTGAGACTTGAACGAAAAAATAATTTTTTATTTTATATTAAAAACAGTTGAATATAACAAAAAAGGGCTAATTTTCATAAAAACACATCTAAATTCAATTCTTAAGTATTTAGGTTCTTCTTGAAGCAAGACCCAGTCCAACGTCCGTATCGATGAGGTGCTGGCTTGATTCAAGCCAGCACCTCCACACAAAATTTGAATTTTCAAAAAAAGTAGTGGAGCCCAAAAATCGGCAATACGGCCCAAAAAAAGCCCAAAAAAAGCCCAAAATTCTGATGCCAAAAAATTTGGGAATTTCGATTGTGGAGGTGCTAGCTTGATGGACCTGTATCGATGTCGATTCATTGTTCGGAGGTAATCCTGATACCGTAATTATGTGTATCTATGGAGATTGGCAATGATAATAATTCAATTTCTCCTGTGTACAATAGGGTGGCTCAAAAATGCATGGCAAATTTTTTTTCATGCTAGAGGCATTAACTTTGAATTATGTTGAAGGAAAAAGTTTTACTATAAAAACCCGTATTTTCAAATATAATGGTTATTTACCATGGCTTCCTTACTCTTCAATAAAATGTATTAATATTATAGGTCAATCGATTCGTCTCAAATTAAAATATATTTCGGTTCGTGCATCAACTTTTAATTATGTTAAGGAAAAAAGTTTCACTATAAAACAACGATTTTAAAAATGTATAAATTACCATAACTTCCCTACTCTTTAATAAAATGTATCAATATTATAGGTCAATCGATTTGTCTCGAACCAAGGAATCTTTTATATCCTCGCATCAACTTTGAATTATGCTCATGAACAAGTTTTACTATGAAAAACCGATTTTTAAAATATTTTTGAGTGCTGAAAAAAATGCAATAAATATTTTTGTAAATCCTTCGGTTAGTTTCAAGATATTAGTGGTAAAAATAAGCCCTTCAAATTTCATCAATTCATCTTCAACCTTTTTCAAGTTAACGTGTTCACAAAAAACATCCGGAAAAATGCTAAGAACATTGTATCAGACATTTCTAAATTGAGGAAGGTTTGATGAAATGAATTTAAAATTTTTGGAAAATGTTACCATTACAGCTTCCTCTATGAGGAAGCAAAATAAATAATGTTTTACATTCTATAGTAAAATTCTTATGTGAAGTAGAATAATTCAACTTTCAAACATCTTTCACATTGGGATTGTGAATAATTTCGTAAATCCTGTAAATTCAAGATATCAAAAGATGTGATTTTTATGCTGCTTAAAAGCTTGTAGACTCTTTAACGAGATTTTTGGTCAAGCTGAAACTTTACATGTTCCTGAAAAATATATCGCGTACTTTTTAAATGGTCCCAAGAAGATATACTTTAATTTTTGCTCATAAATCTTCATTCATCCTGCTATTTTTGGATGATTTTCAGCATTATTGTTCTTTCATAAATTAAATTATCTGAAAAATTGTATATGATTTATTTCTCGATCGTTCTCGCTTGTACTGCTATAATCTCGATTAATCGAAACGAGACGGGACGAGAATTAGGATATTGAAACGAGAATCATTCTCGTTCTTGTCCACTTCTCGCTCGTCTCGCTCGGTATGCAACTCAAGTTTTCATTTGTTGCCCTTTTAATACATACTCAACATTTTTGTCCTTTCATCAATTTACACATGTGGAAAAATTTTGTGACTCTGTAATGTTTCTGTCTAGTCCGCCTTGAATCCATAATGGCACGCCACAGGCTGACTGCCCAGTGGCTAGACTCGGATGTAACGTTAATATCGTCTAGTTTCCAAACACAGAAAATTACCCGCTAAAAAATTCTTTTCTGTTTTTTCTCTGGACAGAGCGTTTGTTTAAATACAAAATAATTAATAATTAAATGTTAAAATTATTTTTTATTACATCAAAGTCTAATGTATAGTCTTTGCAGTTAATTAAAAATATAGAAGAAAAATTTGTGTACAAAAAAAATGAAAAACTGAGTTTACGCAAACCTTCTACATATGCTGGGTGTCGAACTTTTGACGTAGGGGAAAGTTGCCTAAGACGAGCCCCCTTCCATATTTTCCAGAAATTTTCGATTTTAAGGAACTTTAGAAGCAAAAGCGATTATTGGCATCATAGTTTGATGTTTTATTTACAAAGTTCACACACTTAAAATTTCAAAAAATGTTTAAAAGGCAATGAACTTCGATGTTGAAAAAAATATGTATTTGTCTCGTCTTAGGCAACCCGGTATCCTAAGACGGGCCCCTTTTTAAAATAAAAAAAGCTATGTAATTAAACATTAGATATTGATGAATTTTATTCGCAGCGTATTGTTTAAACATGATGTTTACGTTTATGACATATTAGTTACGTAAAATACCTTATAAAGCGTAAAATAAGCGTCAAATAAGGTCTAAGAGAAAATAAGTGTAAAAGAAGTTCAAGGACTAAATATTTATGAAAAGTTATAAAATTTCGAATATCATTCATCTCAGATCCAGAATTTACTGATATAAATCGAAAAAGGGACATAGTTTAAAAAATTTCTTATTCATGATGTAAAAGCAAGAAAGAGGTTAGGTCATTACCATTGAGACCATCGGAAACTCACAAGGAAAGCAGATTTCCCTTTTACCTACAGTTCTCTAGCCTAACCGGGGCCCGTTTTAGGAATTTCGCGTGATCACAATTTTTTAAATATTTTAATCAAATAGCATAAGAATTAATAAAACGTAAGTATCAGTTGCAAAGTTTACAAAATTATCTATCAAACAAAAACATAACTTACTCCTTCAAATCATTAGAAGTTATTAAATCACAACTTCTAAAACAGGCGAAAGTTCGTTCTCTAACGTACGAAAATAATTTTTCCTTTCTGTTTTTGTTAATTTACTTCCAGTGCAGGAAAAAACACCTTCAAAATAACCAGAATTTTGCTGAACACGTATTCGCATGCGTAAGTGATGACTATATTGCTTTTGTACAAAAATATTCATGGTGTCCCGTCTTAGGAGGGGGCTCGTCTTAGGCAACTTTCCCCTACCTTAATATTATGTTGCTGTAACTTTATTCCATTGCCTTAACACACTCAGCCATCTAAAACTTAAAATTCTTTCAAATTCTTGTCAGGTATTAATTCCAATTCATTACATCGTAATATTTATTTCAATAAAACATGAACAAAATTTAACATTAAAAGTGCGTAATGTGTGAATAAATCATTGAAAATAATAAGGTTTGTATAATTATACTTGCAATTAGGCTACGGAATAATTATTGTTTATTATTTTGAATAATTAATACATTAGGTTCAATTATCATTTACGCAATCAATAAATAAATTAAAAAAATTAAATCAATCATTTATGTTAAAATTTGATTTATTGAAATATTATAAATATAATACATAGCATTATACATATTATAATTATTATAAATTTAATATAAATTTATTATAACTTTACTATATAATTCAATACTTGAGAGAAAATGTTTTCAAACATTCTTTAAACAAAATCGTTGTTCAGAATACAGTTTCCATATTAAGATTTCTTCAGTAATTATTGTTTATTATCTTAAATATGTCATAGTGTATACATTTAATTATTACTTGGGTATTTATGCAATTATGTATGTACTCCTAGATAGCGTAAAAACTGGACAAGACAGCAAAAAGGTTTGAATGAGGCATCGTAGATGTTTTTCCTGAGATTTCATTTATTTTTTAATAGAAAGGTCCTGAAAAAGGCCCCTGAAGCTCAATTTATTTAATTTATACCTCGATGTATCCTAATATTTTTAGTCGAAACGGTTTCAATTTATAGGCCGAGTGAAATACTAAAAAATCGAACTTTGGACATAATACCTTAAATATCTCTAGAAATAATTATTGAATCCACATTTCCTGAAAAACGCCCTTGGAGCTTCATCCATTCAATTAATCCGAACATTTTTAGGTGAATCGGTGAAAAATTGTAGGCTGTAGGTCGACTGAAATGCTAAAAAAACGAATTTTGGAAATAAAAAGTGAAATATCAATAGAAATAAATAATGAATCAAAATTTCCAGAAAAATGCCCCTGAAACTTCATCTATTCAATGTATCCTAAAATTATAAGACGTATCGGCTTAAAATTTTAGATTGTAGGTCGACTGAGATGCTATAGAATCAAATTTATGGAAAAAATTGAAATATCTATAAAATTAATTAATTAATCAAAATTTCCTGAAAAAGTCCTTGGAGCTTTATCCATTCAATTTATCCGAAAATTTTTAGATGAATGGGTTCAAAGAACATGCAATTTGGATGCGCAGAAGGTATTCTTTTTTCCAATTTTTTCTTGATTTCAAAGGGTTCTTTTTGCTTCCTCATACAGGAAGCTTTGTAATGTTAACAACTTCGAAAAATTCTTAATTAGTTTGATTGTAGGGTTCTGAATAAAAAAAATTAGTAATACAACCTTCGGAACAAATGTCCGCATATATGTGTGTGAATATAGGATATAAAAGATTCCTCGGTTCAAGACGAATCGATTGACCTGTAACATTATTACGTTGTATTAAAGAGTACGGAAGTTACAATAATTTATAATATTTGAAAAATCTGTTCTTTGTAGTTGAACTTTTGTCATTAACAAAAGAGTACGGAAGTTATGGTCATTTATATAATTTTCACGAAGTGTATCGTCTCCTCAAATTTTATGAGGGGTAGTAAAATATTTGTCAGAAAATATCTGTCTTAAACAGAAATTCTATTTTCATAACAATTCGAAGTTCACGCAGAAATAGAAAAGGCTGTTTGATTCGAAACATTTTGATTGAACCATTTGTATATTTTTATTTTGACTTCCTCTATGAGGAAGCAGATAGGTTTGCTAAATAATCGTATTCAGGAAGCAAAGGCCTCATCAAATGAGCACCATAAAATTATAAATACAAACAAAGTGGAAACAACTGAGATCGAATTCACAGATAGTTTTCTTTAATTTGTCGGCGATTCACTACCGCCAATCTTGAGATACTGGAACCTGGATTTATGCGCAGTGTCGGGCATGGCCTGCAGTAACTTTCGACACAAATCCAGGGACTCCAAACGTAAACAGGCAGGGTCGCATGAATCATTTCTTTTGGATTTGGATGCATGGCGCGACCTGATGCAACTAAGACGCTGAGAGTGCAGCCCTCATGCTGTTTGTCACGCTTGACTGAGAATCGCCTCTCTTCCCGTCCCGAGCACCCCGCATCATCACATTTTTGGGGGTCATGAATTCTAGGAACGCACAAATCCAGTTTACGGAAATCCAGGTTCCAATGTATTTGATTTTTTGTCGACATTTGGAAATAACGGATCTTATTGGAGAATATAAAGTCGATATATGTTTTATCCGTCGTATTCTAAACTGGGACATGCTATTTCAATCTCCTGTTCGTAGGTTTAAATAATTGAGTAGCATACCATTGATAAATAATGCATGAGAATAAAGTTGCCGCAAAAAGATGAAACGGGTGCAATTTTTATAGGGCCATGTTGTCCGAAAACGGACGCATGAGATGCACAATGTATCCACTCAGTTTTATTGTCGGATGTGGCTTGAAATATTAACTTGAGCGATGGTTTCTGCTTTAGGATGGAATGCCCGATGCGGAAATCAACCGTAATCTTAGAAACTTCCTTTTTCCGAGGTGCGAGCTAGTGCACCTTTTGAATTATTTAAGGGAGCTTTTCCTACTAAAAATTACTTGCCGCTACGTTTTGGCGAGTTAATGCACTGCACAACCGCTTTTTATGGAGTGTTAATTTTATTACAAAAAATTCTGGGCTTTTACGCCTTTCGTAAAAGGATTTGAGGAGTGAATATGAAAGAAAGTGGTTTAAAAAGTTACAGGGTCTCGCTCCAGTTAATTCCCTTCAATTGTTTAAATTCTTTTCTCAGTTTTTTTCACCTTTCCTACTAAAG
The DNA here is from genome assembly GCA_932178445.1 of Andricus quercusramuli. Taxonomy (NCBI): domain Eukaryota; kingdom Metazoa; phylum Arthropoda; class Insecta; order Hymenoptera; family Cynipidae; genus Andricus; species Andricus quercusramuli. Next base: position 222,579 of record CAKNXH010059921.1, on the reverse strand, counting down.
TTAAAGGTCTTGATATCAAATTTGGTTATCACGATGTTCTGATTGCAAACGAAGAAATTAATTTTCTGTTAAAAGAAATTTAATTTTGAAATTATATTACTTGTTGATTATTTGATTTGGACTTGTCTATAAATATTTTATCAATTTAATTAATCAACACTGCTATTGTTACGACGCACAATCGAAGAATGTTCTAATGCAAATCTAAAATTGAATAAATTTAAATTTTGAATCTTCAAAATTGAATCTTGAAAAAAAGCCAGTCCGAGAAAGGCATTAACAATAATTGCATCTTTTTTATTTCATCACTTGCAAATATTCAAAATTGAGGAATTCTAAATTTCAAATCATTAAATTTAAAGAATTTTATATTGCAGCAAATCTTCCAAATTTAACTATGTATTGAAAAATAAAACATTCAGAATTACATAACCTTGAATTATGAATCTTGAAAATTGAATGGTTTGCAATTCTATAGATTATGCAAGTTTTAAGTTTAAAAATTTTAAATGGTGTAATTTTTATTATTCAAATCAGAAGTTTCTGCAAAATGGAAATTTAGAATTGAAAATTGGACTTTCGATTTTCAAAATAAAAAAATGGAGGGATTTTTATTTGTATATGTTCAAAAAGGAAGGGTTTTCAATTTAAAATTTTCAAAATTGAACTGTTAAAAAAATATTTAAGATAGATCTATTATCAAGAGATATTGAAAATGGTGTGAATTTAAACTATATAAACATGCAAAACCAAAGAAGTTGCGGAATTTTAAATTGTAAATATCTACAAAATGGATCAGTGCCTTTTAAGGCTACCTTATTTTTATTACGATATAAAATTCCAAATGATTTTACTTATTTCTTACTTTTCTTCTAATATCTGCTGGAATAAAATCTTATACATATTTAAAAGAAATTCAAGATTTCTGAAAGCCGACTAAAATGAAAATTAGAATTCAAATTAAAATAGAATAAAAATAAAAATAAAAATTCAATTTAAATTGTATGGAGGCCGATGTAGCTATTTTAATATTCATTCAATTTATACTATATTGAAAATATATACTGAAAATAAAAATTGTTAAGGGTACCTTTTTAAGGGAAAAATTTTCAAATTACAAAATGTTTTTTCTAATCGGTTACAACTCTAATGTACTTTGTTTCTTGCTTTGAAATCTTGTTATTGCTCAAATTAATTTTGCAACTAAAGAATAAAAAATAAAAATTTGTATTCAATTTGGACGCAAATAATAATAAATTTTTTTCGCCGATATTGTTTTGGGCAAAATTAAGTTGGACAATAACAAAATTTCAAGGCGAGAAACGAAGTCAATGACAGTTCTAATTGGTTAGAAAAAGTATTATGAACTTTGGAACTTTGCTCAGTGGAAAGGCAACCTCTGTAAAAATTATATAATATCATTGAAGCTGTTGCCAATGAAATACCGCCGAAAATGCATACATTTGAAAATCCCGCCATTTTTAGTTGAGAATCCGTCGCGCGGAGCGCTGACTTGACAAATTTTTTCTGTCTGGCGCCGCATCAAGGTCTTTTTGTATACTCAAAGTTCTTGGCGCGTCAAATTCCGCCCAAAGCCGCCATTGTGAACTGGTTAGAAGCCGCGTCGTTTGCTCCGAGTCTATTTCTTAACTTTGCGTTCGATTTACAGAAGAACTTGACTTCGTGCTCCGATTTCCTGAAAGAAACGGACCTCCAGTAAACTTTTAACATTTTTTAATTCACGCGCGCACTCTAAAATCTGTGAAATAACCATGGCTGATAGATCGAGCAACGGCGAGTTCAACAAATATCAGCGGGATGATGCTGACGACAAATCAAGGGTTACCCAGGACAAGGACGAAAAGGATTCCTCAGTGGACAAAGCAGGAGAGTACGTCCGTGAATTGTTGCAGGAGAAATTGGAAATTGACACGCAGAAGTGGCCGAATGCTCTTCGTCTACTTGATCAAGGTAAGAGCCCTCGTCCACGTTTTTCATGGCTCCACGCGATCGTAATTGACCGATTCAATTTAGAATTTTCGCAATAAAAGGTCAATGTTTTTGGTACGAATAATTTTTGTCCTCTGATATTCATACATGGGATCGAAATAATTAGGTGTCTACTCAAGAACATTTGAATTACAAGGTCATCGATCGCGTGTTCTTCATAACCTTTTCGGCATGCCTGCTCCAAAATATTTACTCTTCATACTGACGGTCTTTTATTTGAAGTGTTTCGTTTTCTATTTTGCATTTATATTGACCGTTACTTTGGAAAATTTAATTTCCTTGTTCTAAAGCACGCTTTCATGAGTTTAAAAATTATACTTCTTGCAGTTTTTTTCTAAGATAACGAAGCCGACTAGTGAGTCACTTCTACTTATGCGCACTTGAAAGAAAAAAATGAAAGGCGCTTCTAGTTGCATGCTTTAAAAATTGTGTATTCCAAATTCTAAAGGAATCGTTCAAAAATGAACAATTTTGAATTTAGAATGTTTATGAACTTTTTCAAATTACAACCTGACCAATTTTCAAAAATGCAGAATTTTCTGAACGAGCATAGCCTATTCCGTATTTTTTTTATTCGACGGGCGAATTATTGGTCTTTGAAATGATCTAAAAAAAAATTTGAAAATTGACAAAATTGTAGCTGTGTTTCTCAAATTATTAAAAGTGGATTTTTTCGAAAACCCCACTTTTATTTTTTTTTAGAAATAGCTGGTAATATGCACTACATATCTCTTGGATTTCGTCCTTGGTAAACGAGTGCTTCACGCTGGAAAACATTATTTTGAACAATCTTTTTTTCTTGCATTTTTCTCAGAAATGACGAAAGGTACAAAAAGATGTCCAGATAAAAAATTTATACACCTTCAAAAGTTCTAGAAAAAAATTCTCTCGCTCTTTTCTGGTATTTTGCATAATTTGCGAGAAAAAATTATATTCCAAGGAGGAAAAAAATTTTCCCGGCCTCATATATTGTTAAGTCACTGTAAAACTGTTAAGTTGCTTTTTTCATATTAGCAGCGATTGTAAAAAAAATATATGAAACATTAAAAAAATTTAGGGTTTCCAGGAAATCTTGTTTATTTTTTGCATTAAATTTCAAAAACATGTAAAGATTTTCATGAAAACCCCCTCTGTTTATATTTTCCAATATTTTGAAAAAGTTTATGCTAATATAATGTAGTTATCCGATCATTTTTATGCGGTCTAAACTATTTTTGAGGCCAAGAATTTTTATTCATTTTAGAGAAACAGTCGCAATTTTGCCATTTTTAACTTTTTTTTGATTAATTCAGAGAGGAAGAATTTCTACGTAGGATAAAAAAATAAAATCCAAAATACCTATTCTCCTTTGGAAAATACTGCATTTTGAAAAAAACTTTCTGTCTGTTTTTTTAGAATTCGCAGTGAATTTTCGAATGATTGTAATAATTTTAAAAAAAGTTCTCCTAAGGCCATGTGATACTCACATCATACGATTCCTAGTATACCGGCAATTCTTTCGCAACAACTTACGTTCATAAGAATTGAGATATCGAGTTCCGCATTTGCGAAATTAAATACGTTGCAAGAAAGGAAGTTTGTATGCTCCTAAATTTTTAGAATTACAATCATTTATTTTTTGTAATTTCACAAATGAAAGAACTCGGTGTATCAATGCACTTGAACGTAAGTTGCGAAAAAAATTGTCGTATGGTAGGAATCATGTGACTTAAGTATGACATGGCCTAAAACTGAAATAGCCATTTCTGTATTTGCATCGTAGAATGATATATCCAAATACCAAATAATTCTGACACCATCACCGAGTTTTAATTGAAATTTTGCCTGATCTGAAATGGAATTGGTAAGTTTAACAGTTTGGGAACCGTTCCAAATTAAATTATTTTATGTGACTCCAGTCCATTTACGTGTTTTATACGACACATTACACTCCGCTGTATCGTAATATACAACATTACGATACTGTACGCTGTCGCAACAAAACTTTTAAATACACCGTCGTCGAACAACTATTTAAATTTAAACGTTTTAGGGGTTTTAAAAAAAGGAAGTCTGAATCTCAATTTAAATTTTCTTTTTTTTTTGTTCTTTTTGGGTTAAAATAGAACCGTGTAGAGGGAGAAATAAATCTGAGAATATTTAGAGGTCGCTTATGGTGAATTTGTCTGTTCATATGGGAAAATTAATTTCTTTCGATAACAGCAGAGCATAACGCAAAATTATTCAGAACATAAAAGATGCGGTAAATAGCAAGAGATGATATTGATAGTGCAATAGATAATTAAAGCTTCTTTATAACAATTTCTTTCGCATATCTTCTCAAGTATGAATAATTATTTTTAAAATACTTCTCATGAAACATACTCATTTTAATGAGACGCGTTTTTATATTCTGTATAATTATGCGTTTGATCCGCCGTTTTCGAGAAGAATTAATTTTTCTGTAAAAGACAAGTTCTTGACGAGCGACCTCTAAAAAGAACATCGAAAATGCAAGTTGAGATTCGCACTTTTTTTTCACCGTCCGTATTAAACATTCATATCTTTTGACTCGAAGATATATTTTGTTGCATGAAATTATTTGTCATACATTTACAACCGCTCAGGAACTTATCTATTTTTTAAGTTGACTTAAAACAATAAGTCAAAATTGCGAATTCCTTAGATATTGAATTTAATATCAATTATTTCAATCATTTATTCCACTTACATTTAAAGATTTTATAATAAACTTTTTACATGTATTTAGCCATTATTGTAATTTTGTTATCAGTTCGAGTGGAATTGTTTTTCTCCAAATCATGAAAAAAATACTGTATTAATTTCAGGCAAATCGGAGTATATTTAGCGCTTCCCAAAAAACGTTGAAGCTTTAATAGAAAATATCGAGTCGCATGAATATTCATCAAATTCTGTTTTCCATAATATTTATTTTACCTGCAATTATTTGATCTAATAATAATTCGCTATAATCTTTATTAATTCTAATTACCAATTTACCTCATTTTTATTTTTCCGGATTTCCTTTTGTTCCAATTATAATTTGTCATAATTTTTATATCTTCCAATTACTCAATTTCACCTCAATTACATTCTTCCTAAAATGGCATCCGGCATTCTGATTGGCTGAATAATGCCGCGAAATTGGTGTCAGCCAATCAGAATGCCGGACGCCATTTTATGAAGAATAAAATTGATGTTACATGTTGTTTCGATGATAGGGGATTATGACAGGGCATTTCGTGTAAATCAGGGGAATGGCTCGCCTATAAAGGCGTGTAGAATCAATGTGTCATGAGATTTGTCCGCGGCCGAGTGGCGGCGCTGGCAGTAACTTTTAGGCCGACAGTTATTCAAATGTATGGGAAAAATACAAAATTGATTTATTTTAATGGTTAAAGCACGTTTTCTGCATACATTTATTTCGGGAAAATGTTTTATAGTATTTTAACTGTCCAATAAATAAACATAATAAACAGCGTGGAGTGTCTTGAGAAAAATCTTTCACTGTTTAATAAGCTTTATTTGTGAATATTTGTTAATTACGTGTGTTCAGGGCTCGGAACGGGTTACTTTTTAGTAATTTAGTTACTTTTTTGATGAAAAGATTACTTTTGGTTACATTTTTTGCCCGAAATGACAAATTTAATTAATTCATTAATCGTATTATTTAAAAACTTGTGAAGTATGTAAAAACTCAAATTTTTTCAGTAAATTTGGCACTTTAGAGCCGGGAAATCCTTATAAAAATTGCAATTTAGTTAATATTGCTAGTATTTAATTTTAAAAAAATTGTTTTTTGAAATATTGAACTATGTATTATATTTTTCGATGAGAATTTATATTCTTTGGTTGAAATTTGTTGTTGTTGTTAAAACTTTATTTTTCGTCGTTGAAATTTCACCATTTTAGTTGAAAATTCGTCTTTTTCGGTAGAAAATTAATCTTCTTGATTGAAAATCGCCCTTTTGTATAAAAATACATAATTTTATTTGAAAATTCATCATTTTTTGTTATAAATGTACTTATTTTCTTGAAAATTTGTATTTTTCGGTTGAAGATTCCCCTGTTTTTGTAGGAAATCCAACTACTTGGCTGGCAGATAACTTTTTTGTCAAAAATCCATCTTTACCGGTTGAAAATGCAACTGTTTTGTAAAAATTGTTCTTTTTGGCTTAAAACTCAACAATTTGGCTGAAAAATATTCTTTTTGAATGAATTATACTGTTTTTTTTTATATTAAATTAAAATCTTTTTTGGTTATTATATCGACTATTGCATTTTCCGTTAACAGTTCATCTTTTTTACTCAGAAAAATTCAAACATTCTTTTACAAGTTAAACTGCTTTCTTAAATGTGCATTTTTTTTGTTGAAGATTCATAATTTTTGTGGAAACTTTGCCCTTTTTGGTAAAAAAATTTCTTTTTGCTTACTTTTTTGATACATTATTTTTACATTTTGGTTACGTCTTTGACAGAAGTATGGTTACTATTTTACTGTTTTTTAAATCTCGAGCAGTTCCGAGCCCTGCGTATTTTGAAAGCATATGGCCAATCCTAGGTGCATTTCAATTTAATTTTATTTTTATGGACAATTTTTATAATGATTATTGAAATTAATGTTTTATTAAACTAAATTATAAAAAAAAATATTTATTTATATGATTGCGAAGAACACTAAGACCGAGAGTTTAAACTTTTAAGCTTTAATTATAAAATTGTTATCGGATTCCAATATCACGAAGTCTTCAAAAAATGCATTTATAAAGATTTTGGATTTTAAAAGTATATTACCCACACTGAGTCATTGTAAACAATTATTTATAACCGATCATAGATTGACGCGGAAAGACCTCATTTAAATTCCAGTATTATTTTTCAGAAACCCGTATTCAATTGATTCAAATCTTCCAGTATCAACAAATATTGTTCGACGGTGTTTACTTTATTCAAATCACAGAGGTTCAATGAGTGCATGTGAGATTGGTTGAGTAGAGCCGGGAAATAAGACACCGAATCGACTAGAACGACGTTGTCATGCTGAGGAACAATTAGGCGCACAAATTCTTAAGAATGGCGAGGGAAATATGGTCATTGAACAAACTTTCCCATTCAATCCTATTTTTAGAATTTTCATTTTGCATAAATATCAAAAAGCTGAAGAGGAAGTATAACATTTTTTACAATTACACCTTCCTCAAGCCATAAGGAAGGTTTGTCCCAAGTTTCAATTATGTTATAAAAAATAAATATTTTTACAAATATATCGAATATTTCTAACGATTTATATTGTAAAGAATAGGGTTTATAGAATAAATAAATATCGATAACCTTGTAGAATAAAAAAGTGTACTTGTGAACAATATTTAATTAGGAATTAATAGAGAACAAATACATAATTATAAACGAATAAATGGTACCATTCGGAACACGGTATTTACACAAATTGTAAAAACATTTATTTACATTATGATCGCTCGACAGTACAATTTCTTAACTTATTTGATGTTTTTTTTTAAATGTCCGTAAATCCTCCAAGTAGACTGAGTGACTTAGGATACTTCACTCAGACTAAACCAAAATTTGTTGTTTTCCGACGAAGTTCAATTTTTTGTGTTTACTTTTCAGTGTTAACAATTATTTTAAGACTTTCAAATTCATTAAAGCAGGTCATAAATCAATGCAAGACAACTTTTTTTTATGAATATGCTTCATTCTCTTTTGCGGAATAAACTAGAAATGTTTTGCTAAAAACTTCTTGCTATCATATTTTTTATAAAAGAAAACTTTTTAATTGTAGAAACATTTTTGAAAAACTAATTCACGTTTTAGACATTTTTTCATGAATGCGTTTCATTTTCTTTTGTGGAATCAACTTTACTTTTAACAATTTTTTAATAACAAATGATCATTTTGACCATTTTTTTATCAACAGGCTTAATTTTTTTGCGGAATCAATTCGAAATGTCTTGCCAAAGCCTCTTTGCTGTCTTTTTTTCATAATGACAAATATTTTTAATTATGTAAACAATTTTTTAAAACAAATTCACATTTAAACCATTTTTTTTCATGAATAGTCTTAATTTTTTTCAGAGTAAACTGGAAATGTCTTACCAATGGCTCCTTGCTGTCATGTTTTTCATATTGATAGAAGCTTTTAATTCATTAAACGAAACTTAAGCCTATTTGTGAAAAATTCGTCAAAATCTGCAACTGTTTAAAAAAAAATTTTTAATAATTGGCAAACAGCAGCTATTCTCAACTTATTGTAAGCGCACATTAATTCGTGTCACATTGAAAAAAATGACTCGTTGATTAGTTTGTTCATAACATTGTACAAAAAATTGCCTCGCTCTAACCTACTGAATATTATTTTTAGTTATTACGTTAATTTATGACTTGTTTTGATGAATTTAAAAGTGTTAGAAGAAAAGGTATCACTGAAAAGTTAGACCAAAAAAGTTTAAACTTTGCTGTTGGATAACAAATTTTTGTTTAGTTGGAATGAAATACCCACAGTCACACTTTATACGTGGAAGACTTACGGTGATTTGAAAAAAATTAAACATCAAAATCCGTTAAGAATCTTACTGTCAGCTGATTTTAATCCAAAAAATGGTATTCATAAATATTTCTCTCAATTTCAACTTTGAGTACCATCTGCATGGTTTAAATGCATTTTAGGTTGTATGTTTATTCAGAAGAATAAAAATTATGTAACGTAGTATTTCGGAAAAATAAAAGTTACGTTGCATATTAATTCGGTATTATAGAAATTATGACAAATGGTAATACGGAAAAATGAAAATTAGAGCAAGAAGTGATTCTCTCATATTAATATAAATAATTGATCATAAATATAGAAATCTGAATTTGTTTTGGCTTCCTTCATATAGTTTCTTCAAATATTAACACCAATATGGAAAATACACCAAAAAAAATTTTTCCATCATATCTGTCAATACAATGGCGTTCTTGTAATTTGCAAAATTTTTAATATACTGCAATTTTTTCTATCATCAAACAGATAATGTACATTGAGTACCCTTTAAATAATTAAGTTTTCAAAACCTTGTTGGTCATATGTTGAGATTATTGCTGGTTAAAAATCATCTCAAGTTTATACAGTAATCTTTTCATAAATTAGAAGAAAAAAAGTGAATTTGCACCTACATTTTTTTTTTTAAATTGATGTTTTCTGAACCACCCTATAGTGCAGTATATGTATCACCACTAATTTCATTTCTAAATTAAATGGACATTTTATTCGCCTGACATTCAGAACTTTCTATGTCTGCTGCAAGAGCTGAAAGGTTTCTTTCCCGCTCTCATGAAATGTAAAATGATTATAATTGAATTTTTGCAAATCTGACAAGTCTATTTAAAAAACGAGGCTTTATATGTTCAGGAAGAATATAACTACATATTCATGTACAGACGGAATAATATCGAGGATTGAATGAAAGATTTCTTTTTTAATTCAGAATTATATGTTGACTTACAAAATAATATAATTTTTCACCTATATCAGATTTGTTTTAAACATATATTGATTCCATTCACGCTATTTTGTGGTGTTGGTATTTCGAATTATGTGTACATTTTCAAAAGACAATCTCGTTGAAATCTCTCTCACCATAAACGATAAAGTTTTTAGCGCCTTTAATCATCGTCTCAAAGGCTGCCTCATTTAGATTCTCTTACATCGCAGCTTCAGATTTTCTTTGTCCTACTCATCTTCGCCCGTCAAAATTTTCATATTCCATTTTACATTCAGTAACTTTGAACCAAACTACGAATCTCCACTAATTTTATTTAATTTTCTGAATAATTGTGTCATTTTCAATATTTGCATTTTTTTCTAATATTTTTATTTAGGAGATCAATATTCTGCAAAAACTTTTTGACATTCCACTCGTGTAATAAATTGCTGCTTCTCATGTATAGTTTGTAGCAGTCTAGCTTCTCTTTAACATTAATATTTCAGCAAAGAATCTAATTTAAATTACTGTTGATATTTTTCGCGAAGGGGTATTCACTCGCGTAATAATAGCGTAATAACGCCTATTTTCGGGTAATAGCTAGCAGAATTTTCGTTTATGCTATACTTTTGTTCATTTTTTTTTCATACGTGATTCTCTCATACACGATTACCCTGAGCGAATTTAATGATTATTTTACAAATTTGATAAAATCAGAGTTCAATATTTTTCTATGAGAAACACAATCCGCATGAGACACAGAACGAAATCAGAAACAAAAAATGCGTCAATTTATTTAGAAACAATTACTTAAAACAAAATTTACCTTGAGCAACCACTAAATATATATTTTTTAATTTTTACAAAAATCAGGTGATATTTTCTCATCAAATTTATACGATTTTTATCTTTCTGAAATTATGATTCATGTATCAAAAGACGTTCATTTCTAATCCTGCAACTTTTAATGATTTCAAGTTGCAACTAAATGTGTAATTTGAAATCATCAGTTTAATTTTTTACAATTATTATACAATTATTCGATTTTAAAGGTTAAAAATTACCACTATGAAAAATAAGTAAAATATTTTAAGAAATTGTGTATTTTCATCTAAATTTTTTTATATTACAATCTATACGCAGCTGAAAGCATTGAATTTAAAATGACGAAACCCTGAATTTTTTTTCCGTGACATATTGTTCAAATATTCAGTTGCCTGCATTAAAGTGTTGGCTTCGCAGGCAGCCTTTGAGAACTCGACGTCTTGCATCTACTTGAAGTTTCGATCGTTCAAAATATTCAAGTGAACGAAATGTTTTTTCTCAATTGAAACTTGTATCGTTAAACATCATTCCATCTACGAAAATAGCAGTTAAATTGATATATTCTTTAAAAACAATATTTATATGTACATAACAAAATGTTCCGTTCATTTTAGATTTTGAAGATTCAGAACTTCAAGTACATACACATTTTTTTATATTTTCATACCAAATTACATTTATCGTAACAACGTATTCTCGCTCTGAATCCTGTATATTTAAAATTGGAATTTAGAGAATAAAGCAATTTTCGTTACGCCATATCTGGAAAAATGGAATCGAATATTTCATTCAATAACTTTTATAACACCAGTTTGGAAAACATGCCCCAGAAAAATGGATTTTCGCTCCCGAAGGACTGATTTCTCTGGAAGTAGTGCTCTTGATTTACGCGTTTTCATTTCGCCGAATCCTATATGTATATACAGAGTGGACAGCCCCGAAATGCAATCCATCAATTAGGATGAATTACATGAGTAATTACTATTCGTATCCCAAAATAATATATAATAGCAACACTCTGCTTTGAGGCAGATTATTAAATCAGAATTTCTGAAGTAAATTTTCTAACCCGATCCTTCCAAACTCTGGGGACGGCGACTGACACTTGTGGCCGCTAGGGTCGCTAGTGTGTGTGGAGATACGCAAGATGAGGGTTCCAACCCTGGTAACGTCTGCTATTCGAATTATATCAGTCCTTCCTAACGCAGCGTTGAGGTGTTAGGTGTTAGCTAAATTGAGACTATCATTCTGATAATTTAGGGGAATATGAAGCGATTCCATTAACTCCGTAACGAATCTCTTAATACCTTGTTCGATTTCTGAGTCGAAACTAAATCTTGCGAGATTAACAGGGATCACAGTCAGTCCCTATTCCCGCTTCCCCCCTATTTCTCTAAAAGTCCCCTATATTTGAGAATTTTGTCAATTTTCTTCCTTGTTTCAAGCTGCCTTAATTTTTTAAGAACAATAAGACAATAGCGACTATTATTAATTGTTGACATGTTGTGGAAAAAAAGGAGAAAATGGGATAAGCTTGTTCTTTTATAATATGTAATTTATAAATAACACTTTATTATACAGGGTGACAGGTTATAATTCCAAATATCTTCTAAACTACCCCATCTACATCAAAAGTTTACCAGGACATAGGGGGCCATTTAACTGTACCATTTATTTTGACTTTGAGGTCAATTTTCAAGGTAATTTCAAGGTCAACCCGATTTTTTAAAATGGAAACTTCTATTTTTGACTGTAGATTTGAATAGAGCGGAAAATTTTACGTCAAAAATGTACTATCAGGGTGCTCACTTTCTGGAAAAATAGGGAAAACCGGGAAAATACAGGGATTTTTTTTATGAGGAAGTCACAGGAAAAATGGACAACCGTTGCTCTTAGAATTGTTTTTTAGCTCCATCTTCAGCCTGCAGCAATAATTTTCAGAACATAAATAAGTTCCATATAAAATAGCTTTGATTTGACTGATTGAGAAACCAAAGACTGTAGGATTAAAAATTTGTAAATCTCTGTTATGTACTATTATTCCTACAGATGCCTTCCCTTTCCAAAATAATAGCCGAAATTTTGTTTTCATCACTCAAACTATTTCGATTTACCATTAACATTGCGAAAAATGAGCTTTAAAAGAGACAGAGAAAACCAGTAAACAACAGGGGAAAAAGGAAGAAGGAACTGGCGGCACCCTGACTACGGAAATCTGGTTTTTGTGACCTTAGAGAGGTAAAAAATCAAGGTCAAATGTCCAAAAAACGATCAGATGTGCCCTTTTTCTGAATTTACATGGTTTTCTGGGTCAAGCAAACGTTTAAGATGCTTTAAAAAAGTCGATAAAATGTAAAAGTGTGAACGACCTTGACCAGGAAAATTGCATCTGATCAGTTTTTGGACATTTGACCTTCATTTCCGACCTCTCCAAGGTCACAAAAACAAGATTTCCATAGTACATTTTTCACATAAAATTTTCCGCTATATTCAAATCTGCAGTCAAGAATAGGGGTTTACATTTAAAAAAATCAATTGACCTTGAAAAGACCTTGAAAATTGACATCAAGGTCAAAATAAATTGTACAGTTGAATGGCCCCCTATGTCCTGCTCAACTTTTGTATGAACCGTTTTTTACGTAGGTGGGGTAGTTTAGAAGATATTTGGAATTATAGATTAAAATGGGTCACCCTGTATGTTCCGGTCTAAAAAAAGAGTCTCAAAAATCTCGCCCTTGTTTGTTTTCTAATTTAATGAAATTTGTTTGTGTATTTTTAAAATAAAAAAATTATTTTTTTCAATGTTTCCTCTTTTCGAAGAAAAATTTGAACTGCCGAAGCACTGTGATTCCTGGATTGGCACCAGGAAAGTTAAATTTAGCTTTATAATTTCGATCACAGTCTAATAAAATTTAGAAAATTCCATATTTGGAAAGCTTCATTTATTATAATTAGAAAACTCACAATTAGTCTAATTTTAGGTTACTAGATTTTGCCATTGACGTACGAAACTCGGGACAGTGCATTGAAAACTCAAAAAGAAGTGGAGTTCATTTGCGAAAGCTATTACGCCCGCCGCTTTCTGAAAGCTTTTCACTCGCCTCGACTCTTTTCTGAAAAACATGTTTTTCCCTTTAGGATGACTCAATGAGAAAGAGTCTTAAGGGTTGATTTAATCCCATGGTGTGCTTCCACGCGAAATGAAACAAACAAACTGCAGAAGACGTTTTTTCTCATTACGTCACACGCAACGTGCTAATTAGTACGAGCAGGTACTCATCTTCAGGGCAGGTTGTGTCTGACTAAACTATTTCATTACCCAACGGACCTGTAATGTTCAGCCTCTTTGATCCTATCGTAGAATATTTCTCTATTATTTCCTTTGCAAATGAGTGAGCCTGATCAATTTCCTTTTTGAAAAAAGGTACTATTCCTAGCAGTGCGTGGCGTAAAGTACAAATTTAAGAAAATTAAAGATCCTGGTGTCCTATTCTTTTCATATATCAAATTTAATTTCAAATCCATTTTTCATCCATTCAATTTAAAATTTTGCAATTAAAAAGATAATAATTTTTTAATACGTAGCAATATTTGTCTTTTAATTCAACATGAGCAATTATACATCAAGTATTCAAATTAAACAATTCGAAACTGAGTTTCTTAAAATAGAAAGTCTTGAATCGTTAAAATTTCAGAGTGCCAAATTTAAACTCTAAACGTTACAACTTTAGTTCTTCCATTTTCAAATTTTTCAATTTGTGAGTAAAACGGCTAAATTTTGATGTGTAAACAACAATTGAACAATTATTCATTTAAAACGACTAAAATTGAAATAATTTAACTTCTAATTTAAAAGTGATCAGTTACAAAAAAAAATTAGTGTTCAGTTTTTAATCTTTCTATTTTAAAATTTACCAATCTATTGATTCATTCTTCAATTTAGAGCATTTAAAATTATAGCGTGGATTTATATTCTTAACCGGGAATCTATGAACTGTTCAATGTAAAAAAATTTGAATTTGGAAATTGGCAGTTAAATAACATTCAATTTAAAATTGTTCAAGAAGAAAACGGCCACCCTGAATTTGGTGCAGATAACAAAAATTCGGAATAATTCTTTTGAAATTGCGCAGAAAGCCCGAAAATATGTGTTTTCCTTGATTTACTTCAAAATTATTGGTTGGTTTGAAAAATTATTTCAATGAAAGTTCCAGATCTCTGAGAAATACATTGTTTGTGTTGTATTTTAAATAGCAATAAAAAACTAAAAAATGATTTTTAGAAGGGGTTTTTAAAATTAATTTTTGGCAATTTCGGCAGAATTTTTTATCGGGACCGAATTTCACACAGCTGTTTTTTAGTTCAAAATGAAAAGAATAGGTCCCCACAGTCTTTTATTTTCTGCAATTTGCATTTTACGCTGCGCCCTACTTCCAATTAAGTTTCGGAAGTTAAATTCTCAGGGAATTAACGCATTTATGAGTCTAGCGAAACGGCTCCAATTCAATGAAATTTATATAATTGTCAATTATTTTTAATTAGTTTTGGCAAAATAATTTTCGTTATTTCAATAATAATTTGTTCATTTTGTTTTACCCGGGAATGACAGTTTTTCCTGATATTTAAGCGACCACGCTGATTATTCTTGATCATGAAAATTTTTGCAAGCTAAAATCTGCATAACTTCGTTTCAAAAATGGTAAAATATCGCTCAAATGCAAAAGCATTCTGCCCTTTCCCATTAGATTTTGCAAAGATAAAGATATTTTCAGTAGGAGAAGGTAATGAGGAAGTGAATTGGTTTCCTCATTCACTATCGCCTAATGTCTTATTAGAATTTTGCACAGTTCTTAATGACGCTACGCGTGAACTTACCGAAGTCAGTTTGCTGCCAGTTTAACGGGAAGTTTCGAAGGAGACGCAAAAACTTTGGTAACGAGGTTTTCGTAGCGCTGAACTTCAACAGCCTTGGTAATTAATAAACGACACGCGCAGTCACAATGTCTTTAACTTTTACCATCTTGAACGCTAATTTCTTGATTACTCCTCTACCACTATCCCCTAAATTTATTTAATATGGCATGAGTGGTTACAAGTTGAACAAGAACAAGACTCTTACCATCAAAATTAATTGAAGTTCTTGTTCAAGCTATTTGCTTTTGTCTTTCCAGGTACAACAGAGTCGAATGGAAAAATTGAAAGTCCGTCCCCTTTTTTTTACGTAATCCCCGTTTATCTCCCTTTTCTACCTTAAATTAAAAACCTATTTTGAAAGACCTAAAATAAAGAGTTTTTATTCAAATTTTTCACTTTTGTCGTTTTTTTACAAGGTTTCGATATATCCTTTCAGAATTATAACTAGAAATTCAACATATAGAAAACAAGAGAATGATACTAATTTTTAATACTTCATATTATTTTTTGAACTTTGTATTTTATTATAATAGGCGAAATATTTCTTTTTAATAAAATTAATATAGGTACTCATGTTAAATTCAAATTAAAATGTTTTAAATTCCTGATGTCATGTAAAAATGTTGCATTTTCAACAAAGTAAATTCATTTTTAAACCAAGCAGGTGAATTTTCAAACAAGATGAATTTTCAACCAGAAAGGGCATAATAAAATTTGTAGTTTGAAAAAAATTTTAACAAAGTAGTTAAATTTTCAACCGAAGAGACACAATTTTTCAATAAAATAGTTGGATCATCAACTAAAACAGGTTAATTTTCAACCGCAGTTGCATTTTAAACCCAAAAAGATTAAATTTCTACCGAGAAATGAATTTTAAAACCAAAAACGGATGGCACATAATGAAAAAGTATTGTATCTGCTACTACTTTGAATTTTAGCATTTTTACTTCAGATTTTTTGGCCGCTATATTGGATCCGCTATTTTGAATTTTGCAATTTTGACTTCAGATTCATAATCAGCTAATAAAAAGAAACCCTGAGGACCCATTTTGAAGCAATGGAACGAATTTGTAGCCCTTATAGATTCGGTCAGCTGTCCGTCCGTTGTACGACCCAATATGAACATAGGATCCAAAACTGACATAGGACAAGATTTTCATAGGGCCTTTGATATAGGGCCCAATGTGGGCATATGGCTTAAACTGTCATAGGGCCCAAAATTGACCAAGAACTCAAAATTGACGTAGGACCCAAAATTTTCATAGGCCCCAAATCTGGTATAGTGCCAAAAATTGACATAGGCCCTAAAAATTGGCATTAGGCCTAATATGGGTATATGGCGTAAACTGAAATAGGGCCGAAAATTGACCAAGGACCCAATATGGTCATAAAACCTACGAAACACTTCCTTGTAGTCGCTCGACGCCTACTTTGCTACTTCGAATAATTTTTTAATTTTTTGGACGCCATATTGGACCCATTTTAAATTTTGGGGTTTTGACTTGAGGTTCGTAATCAGGGACCTACAAAACCCCCAAGAATCAATTTTGAAGCCACATGACTTGTTGTTAAATTTTTGGTAAGTCACTGTGTTCAGTGTAATCCCTTAAGCTGTTATTTCAAGCCTATCTGTCACCTCTTTCTTCGTAATATGGATGGTTATTTTCAGCGATTTTCACTTCAGAGAAAATAGTGAAAGAACTGGAAAATTCACCCTCAATGCTGAGAACTTCATTGCAGATGGATGCGATCTTTGAAGAACGCCCATTTCAGTCTTTTGTCGTTAAACTGTCGGTAACTTCTATGGGAATAAAGATTGAAGAATCGCTCAACGAGCAGGAATTAAGGACGCTTGAAGGCGTCATAGCGCTCAGCCATTTGCAATCAGCTCCCTCGTAAATCGAGACGAAGAGTCGCGGAACTTTCAGAGTAATTGAGACGCAAGGCACCATTCAGTAATTGTCATTTTCACTAGGATTCTTATTATCAACTAAGTTCATCCATTTTTCTCACTTGGAGAGAAGAAAACTTATTATCGAAAGCTTATTTCAATTCTTAGAATTTTATAACATTGATTTGAGAAGACTAGGCTGTAATGGTCATTTTATTCCTTACACTTTGCAGTAGAATTTACGTGAGGGTGTGAATCGCAGACTTTTCACTCTTTCCCCTATTCCCCGGCTTTTCCCCATTTTGAAAGAACCTCTCTGTTTTTAAGAAACTTCCCCTTTTCTGCTTTTTTAGCGTTTTGGTTGTTGTAGAAAAATCATCTTTCTTGGTTGAAAATGAACCTTTTTGTTGAAAATTCAACTTTCCTAGTTGGAAGTTCAACTGTTTTCTTATTTGGTGAAATAGTCTGCTACTAAAAATTTTGGTTCAGAATTGAAGGGTTGCAGTACAGAACTAGATAATCATCATTTTCGCCGAAAAAAGGCTTTTTTCATAGAAAATTCTTTAAAAAATCAAATACATGCTGTGTTGAAATGATTTGTTCAAATTTATCCATTTTGGTTAAAAGTTCAACTGTTATGTTGAAAATTCAAATCTCTTCTGAAAAATTTCTTCTTTTTGGCTTGAAAATTCAACTTTTTTTGGAAAATTCGTCTCTTGCTGGAAAGTTCAACTATTTGTTTGAAAATTCATGATTTTGTTGGTTAAAAATTCATTTTTTAAACTGAAAGTTCAACTGTTTTTTAGTTAAAATTAAAATCGTATTGGCTTTAAACATTGACTATTTTATTTTGCGTTGAGAATTAATCTTTTTTGGTTGAAAAATCAACTTCTTCGTTAAAGTTGAAACTACTATGTTACAAATGTATTTATCTTTGGTTGCAGATTCATCTCTTTGGTTGAATATTGAACTATTTTGTTGAAAAATTTTGTTTGGTTATTCTATGTCTTGGAATAGAAGTGACCTGAGAGTATGAATAGCCTTTTGAATGATAATTTAGTTATAACCTTCTTTGTCGAAGGCAGATAACCTAATTTGATTAAGCGTAGGAATTCCATGCCAGTCTGTCGAATAAATTTGAAAGTTCCTGAAGACCATCCTGGGACTTGGAACCTCTGAAGGACGGAAACGATATCCTGCTTAAAGTTGCGGATGGAAAACTGTCGTTCCGTGGATTGAAAAGTTTTTCTGCCTTTGCCAAATGAATTTGAATACCAGCGACGACATCTCTCTCAGTGTCGAAGATCCAAATCGCCACCGGAAGAATATTAAAATTGAAAACAAACTAGTTTTCACAGATTATCTATTTCCGTTTTCTTCTTTCGTGGGAGTTGATTAATCAGATCGAGAAAAGTTCCTGAAGGTTGGATTTTGCAGGGTGGCCGTAGGTCAGGGAAATCCTGGAAAACAGGGAAATTTATTGGTCAGAGAAAGTCAGGGATTTTGAAGAAAAAAATCGTGCAAAAGTCAGGGAATTTCTATAAGAGGCACTTTAGATAACTGTTAAGGGTGATGAATTTGAAATTGTTTTATTATTATTTTATTATACCATTAAGCCAATTTCCGATCAGGGTAAGCGTGATTTACGTTCTATCTAGAATTCTCGTGTTGTTTATTTAAATAACCCATTCTTTTCGCAACACTGCTTCGACCCAGGTTTTTGATCAATCTCTATAGCAATAACCCCTGGCGAAGAGCTTTACATATGTTTATAAAAGGTTCTACGTTAATAATGTAAAGAGATAAAGATTCTGGCCTTTGATTATTAATGGCCAGGGGAAAATAAAGGAATTTTGAAAATTAAAAATTTGCGGCCACCGTGATATTTCCATTTCTTTTTCTTTACATTTGCTTCCTCCTGGTGATTATATTTTTAGTTAAAACTTTTATTATTTGAATGAAAATTCAACAATTTAGTTGGAAAGTTTGGTTCAAAATTCAACTGTTTTGAAAGAAAATTTAATTCCTGATAAAAATGTATATTTTGGTATAGAAAATTCAACTGAAACCTTTCTTGGTAGAAAACCTAAAGGTTTTTCTGAAAATTCGTCTTTTTGGTTCAAAAATTCATCTGTTTTAGTAGCAATTCGTTCTTTTTTTTGAACGACTTTTATAAAAAAAATCATTTCTTTGTTAAAGATGCATCATTTTTATTGAAAATTAATCTTTTTAATTTAAAATTTTAAATGCAACTTTTTGGTAGAAAATTTGATTATTTTGCTGAAAATTTGTCGTAGAAAATTACGTCTTTTTTACTCAAAATTGAATTTGTTGTACATTCAACTATTTATTTCAAAATTGTTCTTTTTAGTTTTAAAATTCATGTTCTTGATTGGTAATTCAACTTATTTTTTTATCATTCCTTTTTTTATAAACTTGTTTTGGTTGGGGTTTATCCTTTTTTGTTGGAAAGTTCGAGCATTTGGTTGAAAATTTCAATATGGTTAAAATTTCGACTATTTTGTGTGAAAATTTATTTATTTTGTTAAAAATTCATATTTTTTTGTAGGAAATCCAACTGCTTATTTAACTGAATATTAATGGTCAGGGGAAAAGCAGGTAATTAAAAAAAAAGTTTTTCGGCCTACTTGGATTTGTCCCTCGCTTGAAGACGGAATTGGACCTAAAAAAGTTTCGTCGAAACTGGTCTTTGCTTTTCGAGATAAAGGTTTTAGCGTCGTTGAATATTTATGTCAGTAGTTTTTAGGAATATTTTTTCTGTAAATAGCAGTAGTAGTACCTTCAAGGTTCGCTGCTCATTTGCGCTAATATTTTCGTTCCATGACTGCTCGCGTTTCTGGGTGGAGAACGTTCTGAGCTTGCAGATTCAGTTACATCTTCAAAATAATTCATGAAGATGTAGCGGAAAGTGTACCGATAGCCTGGCTGGAAAGTGTTAATCGTTCCGTAGAATTCCCCTTCACTTCTCGTCGTTTCATCCGCAACGAATTTCATTTTGCTGAAGAGACTCGCGCGCTTGAGAAACTTTGAATTTCTTAGCTTCTCGAGTACTTGTTTTTCATCCATTTCCTCAAAGGCTTGTGGGATGTCACGACCACAATATGCTTGATGAAACTTTTACTTGAAGGCGTTTAAATATCATTTTTTAAAAGGGCCCATTACGTAGTCGTGAAACTTTTTGGCAGAGATCGAAAAATATAAAAGTCGTACGTTACAGACTTTACACTCTTTACCCTATATCCCTCTTTTCATCTTTTTTTTTTTTTTTTTTTTGAAGAATTCTAAATTTTGTTTGCACCCTATTTACCCTGTTTTGGGAGCATTTTGGAATGTGAAGTCTAATGTTATTTCAGCAATTGATTAACGAAATTGCATCGTAATTTTTTTGGGATATGTGCATGAAGACAAGGTATGTGAATGGTGTCAGAATGGAAATCTTGAACCACAAAGCCCTTTGGAAAAAAAAGAAGCACTGCACTTTACGTAATTTTTTGGTGAATGCCTATCGATCCTCTTCGTAAAGATTTGCTTCATTTAAATCCCATTAATCATCTCTCTTAAGTTCTATGACATGACAGAACATTCATTGTCCTATTCGCGATTATTCATCAATGTAATTGGCATTGTCTGGAGGGACAATACTTGACCTGCAACCCGCAATGTTGGTCTATTGTTGGGTAAAGTTTAGAGAAGACGCAAGAGGCGAACCAAGTTTATTGGTGGAAATTAGAATTGGAAGGTTAGAAAGGAGATATCCCTTTGTAATCGTGTAGGATATTCCGATAGCTGCCGAGTTTAATGAGACGAATTGCGCACGTGAGGTGTCCCTTATCGGTAAAGATTCTTGGCCTAGAATCTTTTAATCTCTTCATTTCTGGATTAAGAAAAAACTTTGTATCCCTCTATAGATTGTAGATAAATGTATGCTTCATACGAGGTGCACATTGACGCCCGTGCTGTAGACTTTAACTATTACGACGGAAAAGATGATAGGATAGTCATAACAGGACAAAAAATGGCTACGAAGTTTTTAATTTATTTTACGACCTGAACCGTACCACCCTCGCAGGCAGTGAGAGTATCAATCGAACAATTCCATCATGCAGTCATAAATAGAATGAATTTTTACTCTCGGTTGTTAAAGTTTTATTCCAAAGTCGATGGATGGTTTATTGCTTGGGTAGAGATTTATCTTCATAACGAGGCGAATCAAGCTTAAATAGAAGGTCTATTTTGGTCATGGATTTTTTAACATTTTCCAAGTTTTCGATATAGCTCCTTTGCTAGAAATCAGCGAGTTTCAAAATAAAGTTTTAGAGGATCTAAAGTTCCAGTTCCTTGAACACTACAACTTTCACTTGAGAATGTTTTCTGAAAGTTTTAACGATAATCAAGATACACCATTTCTGGTTATTTCCCTTCACACAATGGCTACTGTAGACTCACTGCAAGCAGCGCAGTCGTAAAAGTATAAAATAGAAGAGCATGTGATGTATGTGTGAATATAAGGCATCTCTACACGAGATCACGACGACTCAGATGTCGTTGGAAAGCATAAACCTTTTACACCAGTGGATATATGTTGACATCCTTCTGCAGTCAAATGGAAATGAGAGTTTTTCTTGGAGAACCGAACTGGAGCCATTTTTATATTTACACCACTGGAACGAGAGTAGAAAAACGTATCTAATGACTTTAAATTACGATTTTAGTTTTTAGATGTCATTAGTTGTCATTTGAAATACATGGACTAAACAAGGAAGCCCTAGGAAGCCTCTTACACGTTTTCCCCCAGCTGAAATTGAAAAAATCCAGATATGCAAGCGTGGAACGATAACTTTGTGCAGTCTGTAAAACAAAGAGAACGTTTCACTATCATCCAAATGGTATTTCATGCAATCGCCCTTTCTCAATATCGAAATGAGTGTTCAATTTCACCTCCAACTGAGCGGCCATTCAAGAACCCAGCTCGTATAAATTTGTGCATGGTGCTCGAATGGCCACGGTGAAGTGAGCATAAACCATGCGAACATACTGCAGATCGATCGACCCAATGCAGACTGTAACTTGGATCCAATTGAGCGGCTGACTCGGCTCGTAATCCTATCTAGTATCCGATCTTTAGAGAAGTAGTAATAGTACCTGTGACCTCGGATCTGCCAAACTCCAATGCATTTGACATTCGCATCGATGTATTTAATCGACAAGGGTTGGGAGCTAAAAAGGAGTAAATGCAGACCCTTGGACAGGGTATCTACTAACCGGGAAATAGCCGAGAATTAAAATAAAACCGGAAATTAGCATGGAATAAAAATTCGAGCTAGGAATAACATTTAAAGTTTGAGAAAATGTCATGTTTTTTGTTTTTTAAACATGAAGTTGTATTCGGAAGATATCGTATACATTGTTCTCGAAAACCGGATTGGTTGCGACACTGCGTGAATATGACTTAGTGGGCTGTTTTCAGTTTGTTTATCTATTCATAAATATTACGGATTTTCTGCACCATCAATTTTTTTAATTAAAATTTCTAAATAAGAACTTTTAATTAATGATAAATGTTGCTTATAAATGTTTCTAAACATTATTGTTGAAAGAGAAAATTTTAGTTGTAAATGATTTTTTAACAATTGTGCATAATTCTGTTCTTAACATATTGGTATCAAACTGTAATATAAAAACTTTTTCACGTTTTTAATGAGACGAGAAAAATGAAATTATGGATAAAAACTTAGAATGTCTTGATTTGCAAAGCGTATACGCTGTCGCTATTAAAGGATTAATTTTAAGTTTTGAAGATTTCAAAATGTGTCAAAACAGAATTTGGAGGACTTTTAATACAATTTTTTTTTATTTTACAAGATTTTAAACAATTTTAGGAAACCTGAATTATTTCAGAAGATATTTAGAAGTTTTGTAAAGAATCGAAAATAATTTTAATCTTATGGAGATTTCAAGCTTTTTCAGAATTTATAATTATTTCAAGAGTACCAAGGAATCTCGAAATTCCTGGGAAGATTTTTATATAAAAAAGTATATTTTCAAAGGAAATTGAAAACGGTTTCAAAATATATAAATAAATTTTGCAAGATTGCAAATTTAAAAACAAATTCGAGTAAGCTTGAGATATATTCAAACGTTGTAAAAAGATTTTAAAAAGAATCCAGAAGATTACAAGGTAATTTTTCTAATTAATTAGGTTGTGTCTAATCATCCCGAATAGTTAATCATTAATTAATCGCTATTAGCAAATACACCAATTATTATATCTAAAAATTATTTACTAATTAGATTACCAAAAATAATTAACCAAATATATGTTTAGAAAAAGTAACGATTGTCATGTTAACCAAGTCCGCGCAGATAATTTAAGACATCAACAATTGTAATCTAATTGTATTCATTCTTACTTGACACCATAATTAGTAGACAGCCTGTTGAAGTAAAAATGCAACTCGTACGACCCCTCTCTTCCATTCGCGCAAAAAACAATTTTTATCGACGGAGTCGAAAATTACAGAAGGAACAGTACAGCCGGAGGTGAAAAGAAAAAACATGATAATTCGATTTGGCCAGTCTCCAGGGCCACGGGTGAAAACCCTATCTCGTTGTAGATGATTTACCCAATGACTAATAGCGTCGCTTCCTTTCCTCTTTTCGGCCTATCCGAAATCCTGGCAGTGCCAATTTTCGTACCACTTCCCAAGCGGGGCCTACAGTTTTGCCCTAGTCGAATCAGCCAGATGTTTCCGGGCAGAATAATTGGATCGCTGACGTATTGGGGTTAACTATTAAAAGAAACCAAACACTGCATTAAGAATAGATTAGTAGCCCAGTTAGACATCTTAAGTGATGTAGTTATTGTGCGGCGACCTTGAGGGGTTAATTACTCCTGCAATTTGTTCTGCACTCTCAGGAATCTCGTACAATCCCGTGGAGTCTCATGTAATCCCTTGTAATCCACCCTTACCAAAAAATATTATAGGGAATTCAGTATAGGTCTACAATGATTTTCCTATAATGCATTTCTTATCTTTTTTCACGATTCTAGAAAACTCTTTATAAGAAAAACAGTGTACAAAGAGTAATGTTGAATTATTGAGAATTGATGCTAAAAATAGAGAAACTGTAAAGGAATGATTTATTTATTTATTCAACGTAGGGTTTCAAGGGATTTTCCTGAATCCTGATTTTAAGGAATTTTACAGGACTTAGAAAAAGTTCAAAGATTTCAAATATATCAATAGATGTCAACGAATTTCAAGAGATTTCAGATAATTTAAAGCAATTTCATCTGATTTCTTACCAATTTTCGGATTTTCAAATGATTTCAAAGATCTCCAAACATGCGGTTATTTTAAGGGATTCAAAAGGATATCAACACAATTACAAATTTCAAGATATTGCAAAGAATTTTGTAGGATTTCCAAAGATTTTAAGGGATTTCTAGAAAACTTTAGAAAAAATGAAATGACATTTCAAGGGATTCTCTAGCGATTTCAAACATTTCAAGGGATTTCAAAGATTTCAAGGGATTTTTAGGCATTTCAAGGAACTTCACGAGATTAAAAGGATTTTACTGAATCTCCAACGATTTTAAGGAATTTCAAAGATATCTAGAGATTTTAACTGTTTTTTTTTTAGAGAAATTTAATATGAATGAGTTTCATTCTACTTACTTTAATGGATTTTCGCGATTTCAATGAATTTCTGGAGAACTTTAGGGAATTAATTAAATTTTACTTCAATGGATTTTGACTGATTTGAAGAGATATGAAGAAATAACGAAAATTTCAATGGATTTGAAATTCTAAAAATATTTCTAAAGATTTAAAGGAATTTAAAAGAATTTCACATCATTTCAACGGATTTCTGGAGAACTTCAGGGAATAAATTTACTTTATTTTCAAGGAATTTAAAATGATTTCTACATATTTCTAGATATTACAAAGATTCTAATGGAATTCAAACGGGATTAAAATATTTCAAAGTATTTCTACTGATTTTACCCGATTTGGCAGATTTTAATAGATTAAAAAATATTTCCGAAGGTATCAAGGGATTTCAAGAGATTCCAAAGAATTGTCATGGGGTTCAGTGAAATTTCAAGCGATTTTAAAGGTATCAAGGGAATTCACAGATCTTTTCTGCGTAAAGTTTATTTGTGAAGAATCGTTTTTTTTTGTACTTAAATATGAAATTATGAGTGGTCTTAAATAAATCGTTCTTCTGTAGTTTCTCTACTTCTTACATTAATTCCTTTAATATGTTTTGCATTATTTTTTTCAATGCTGATTATCTTTTATTGGTTTTCTATTTAATGATTTTCTATAATAAATTTCATATAATCGCAAAAAAATTACAGGAAATTCATTATACGCATATACCGATTTTCCTATAATATGTTTTCGTAAGGGCCATCCAATCTCTACAAAATCTCAAGTAAGCTCTATAAAATTTCGTGCGATCTCATGCAATATTTTTCAGTGACTGGGTTTTAAAGCAAAATTTCTGCAGTATTCTTTTATGAGTAGCAGTATTTAAAACGAGTTTTATAATCAGCCTTTTTATTACCTACACTAGCTATTTTTTAATTGAAAAATGCGTTTTTCACATGGTGTCCAATGATTATCTTAATTTTCATCGAAAATATATTTTATGTGTTTTCATGAAAAGTGTCATTCGGTGAGAGGGAAATAAATAGTTAACAGGTCAGGCTGGGGTATCAAAGTAATTTTTTGAATACCAAAATTAAATTATTGGTAATTTGTTAGTCTATTATAGTTGGTAGCAATCTCTGTCATGGTTGCATGTTAAATACGACACAGTTTGAAGATCGTACAATTTTTATAACAGATTGAAAAATAGCCACTGTATAAATAAAAAAATGTTTTTGAGTGACAGTTTTTTTTTCGAAGTGTCTTCCCAAAATTCGGGACGATTGGTCAAATATTATTCATAAGCTCGTCCCGAATTTTCGGGACATTTTTTCATGAATTTATGCACAATGTTCTTCGACCATCTGAATTGATGTCTTTAAAATTAATGTTCCAGCTTTAATTATTTATGTAATACTTTCCCCAACTGTTTCTCATTTGTCAATATTATGACTTCAAAAGTTTTTCTATCCATCTCGTACTGGTTTCCCCTACACAAGAAATCCGAGTAATTAAACCCTCGGGCGACTTACGGATTAATTTGACAATGAGAAGTAATTGTTGTTGAACAAAATAACGTTTCGACTTTCGGGGCTGAGAGTGAAATATTGTGTTCACATTTTGACTGGAGTGAAGAGAACATAGAGACGGCTTTCAACTCTGATAGCGTGATTGCGCAAACAAGAAAATTCGTTGAATTTATACAACACTGGACTTCATGAACGTGTCCAAATATCCAAATATCTCTCTTACCCTTGATGTTGATATCGTGTTTTTTTTTTCGGTGAAGAGGATTGCACTTCTGACGATTGCCTCTTTTTTATTGATTCACCCACCCTAAATTTAGTGAACCACTTTTCGACACTGCATAGTATTCACTGTCTGACCAAGCACGAATTATCTACTGCCGCACGGGAATCGTGGTACCACTACTTGCACTTCTGTGCTCGTGCACCTGCGGCCTTCAATTCTATAACAGTTTATTCCTAGAATTAAAATGTTTTTTTCTTTTATCGTTATTATCCCCCGGTTTCGGTAAAATGGTGCAGGCTCTTATGACGCATACAAATTTTTATCTACATGCATGCAGGGACCCTATTTTAAAAAGGTTAAATAATCTGAGATTGTACGAGTTTGTTTTGAAATTCTTGAAATTGGTTATGATATCCAATGAGAAATATAGTTTGAAGCGCTTCTTATTTAAAATTGATGAACTTAAAGACTAATTGTAAAATAGTTTATATTTCAATGTTTGAATTTAGACAATCAAACATTTTTAGGTCTGAATTCTCGATTGTTTAATCTAATTTGGAACGCTCATAATTCTGTAGAGAATGATAGTACGTATTTATTAAATAAAAATCAGTAAGAGTTTTTAGTTTGATGTTATATTCCTGTGACTTTTTAGGCTTCAATTTGACTATTACGCCTAGATCAACATTTTTATAGCGCAACTTGTGTAACTTTAAGTGATTGAGCCATATAGTCTTACATGTACATCGTATTTTTGCGGAGCACTATTGTTTGCAGTAATAATGATAGCGGCCCCTGTTGTTAAACCGCGACATATACGTTACGTAACAATAAAAACTCAACGGGCGGAAGAAGAACGAGAAATTGCTAGCGCGCGGTTAAAGGGCGACACGGGCGAAGTGCTGTTTTTACAGTAGATACGTGGTATTCTCGGGCAGCTAGTGCTTATTTTTCTTTTTCGCGTATGAGTGCCAGTGATAAAGAGGAGATGGATGGTGGGGGCTTTGACAAAAGAGCAAAAAAAAAGAAAAAATTCCTCAACCTTTCCATCTAGCTATGCATCACATCCTATTTCAAAGTCCGTAAAGTGCGTTTCACTGCACACCTTGTCATTTCATCTCTTTTGTCCTAACATACGTGTGGATTTTTATTCTGCACGAAAAAAAAACTATTGTTAATGTCGCAGCAACTTTCTCTAACTCACCTCGAGGTGTTGTCTTTAAATTTCTCTGAATTCAATTCCAGGGATTTCCCCTTCTTTTGAATCTGCCATTAATTAAAAAAAAAATTATAATAAACATGCAGCAAAAAAAAAAAGAATATTCAACAGTGTAGCGAAAGAGAAAAAAATGTATATCTCATTAATTGAGATACTTTTATTCACATAACATTTGATTCAGAAATAAAATTTTATTTTCCTGTGTAAAAAAGTGGTGTATCGATATGTGTCGAAAATCTCGCAATCTCAGTTAAACAAATGTTGGATTGAAATATATTAAACTACTTTCAACTTTTAAATAATTTCAAGTTACTGGATTCATAATTAAACGCTTTTATTTAATTTCCAATCCTATTCAAATATTTTTTCAGTCTAAAATATTGCAGTTTCAATCAATATTTGACTCTTCATTTAAAATGAGGAATTATAAATTAAATATTCAAAACTAAACAATTTGAAACTGAATTGTTTGAAATAGAAAGCCTTGAATCGTTAAAATTCAGAGTGTAACTTTGAGCCAATTTTATTTGTTATATTTAAAAAAACTTAATTTGTCAGTGAAAGTGTTGAATTTTGATGCATAAGTAATAATTGAACAATGAATAATTTTCAATCAGTGAAATTTCACTGATTTAGTTTTAGAGAGATGATCGCCTAGATTTATGTTTTTTTTTTCAACCAGAAATATCGAAACTGTTCAATTCAAAAGTGTTAACGTTTTATTTTATAGTTGTGAATTTGTGAGCGTGTGAATGCAAAATTTCGGAATTACAATTATTTCGAGCTGGAATTCTAAAAGTTTTTAAAATTCAAGTGTTCCACTTTGAGTGATTTAATTTGGAGGTTTGATTGTTTCAAATGAAACAATTTTCAGCTCTAAGAGCTTAATTTTTTTTTATTTTTGATTATCGTGAAAAAAATTTGAAGTGCTAAATGACCGGGAATTTTTTCCCCGATTAAAACAACCACCCTGAATAATATTTCCCAATATTCGAAAACCTATTTCAGAGTGGAACTAAATTAAATTGGATAGGCTTTATAAAATGTTTGCCAATTTATTTAAGTTCCTTATACATATCTATAATTAATTGTGACAGTATGACTAACATTTAATTTTTTTACTGTTTCAGGTGAGTACCTACATATTGAGATCAGCTTAAAATACATGTGTTTGCGTCACATATTATGGTCGTAAGTACCGATTCTCAATTATTTTACGTTTTTTTATCTAGTAAATTTGATTGACGCAGCGCGCGCCTTCGTCAATTTCTGCCAACGGTACTTCGATTTTTTAAATTGCAATGACCTCGAAAAATTTTCGCGAGCCGGGAAATGTCTGGGAATTTATGTATTAATTACATATTAGTGTTTTTCTTTTAAAATTGCTATTTTTAATAAAAAAATCATTACATTTCAAAGGATATTTACAACATTTGAACAATAATATAGAGTATATTAACGTTTTTCACCGGAAATCGGTTATTTTAAACAAAGATTCGGTTATGTTAGTGTTTTTCGCCGGAAATTTGTATTTTTTAACAAAAACGCCATATCAATTTTCATCATTTATAAAAAATATTGTCCTTGTTTTTCTTTTCTATTATTTTAGATAATAGATACTATGAAATACAAAAATTGTCTAATAATTAATAATAATTTTATATTTTAACTTAAAAATTGCCTTAAGGCAAAAAAAAATGTCGCGCGTGTGTTGGTCTTTCAGTTAAATAAAATTTGTAGTTTCTTATAAAAATGTTACATTTATGATTTTTTTTCTCATTACGGTGGTCTTTTTAAAAGACAAAATTTCACCGTTAAGGAATCCCCCTTTTCGAAGAAAAATTCCCCTATTTTACCCTACAATTGGACTGCTGAACTATTGCGATTCCTGCAATTCTAAAATTTATGACAGATGGATATTTTTTGTGATTTCGAATTTACCAGGAGCTCGTTAATCTTCTTTGTAATTTTTTTTTATTTGAAAAAACGAAACATCCATTATCAGAAAATTGAATTATCTGATTCTTCATTTTAATACTGTATTTTTTGTTTGGAAAAACAAAGTGGGAGCGCAGACTTGAAGGATTTAATAGCTTTTCTAAAATAAATAAGTTATGTCTTGAGTCGCCATGCAAGAGGTAGGATATTCCTACACGGATTGTCTTTGCATTTTTCAGTCTGCTTTTAAGTGCTGCGATAAAAGAGAGTAGTAGCCTAGAAAGGGTTTGGCTCGTTTGAATTTCATCGGGAGAAAGAAAAACCAGACGAGTTTCGTGCCCTCTCCTGGTTAAGTTTTAATCCAGATTTACTTGCCTCCGGGGAATCGAAATTAACTATCGATCGGAAACTTTGGTCCGAGTTGAGTTCTCTTTTTTACTGAATGACAAATTTTACTTTAGATTTTTATAAAAGAAAGATTATTTATGAATTGTCATCGAAGGACGTTTTATTGAAAGAATTGTTAGTTGAGGTAGCGCAGGTCAACCTTGCTTCAAGTTTCGGAAAATAGATATTCCTTTATTTTTCTCGGAAAATTGCTTTTCCGTCTTCTGCAGAATATTTTACAAAGCTTAGAAGTAAAAATATCAAGTGAATAAACTGAATTTACTAACAACTTACCTATAAGCTTCTCGTATGTGACGTATGACCTACAAGCCGTGTAATTAATTCCACCCGCCATCCTGTTTCTTGTCTCTCAAGATACATAAATGCATTCTGGATCGATCAAATACGCGCCGGGGAATCAATTTAGTGAAAAATTCACGAGTCTCTTATTTTAACTCCAAACCTGTAATCTTAAAGGGGTTTTTTCGATTAAATTTAATTTTTGGGAAATGAATTGTAAAACATTTTCAAATTAACAGTGTGGCTACAGGTCTGGGAAAATTTGATGAAAATTGAACTATTTGATTAAAAGTGTAACTATTTTATTGAAAATTTAATTATTTTATTGAAAATTCAAATATCTGGTTGAACACTTAACTATTTTATTTTAGTTCGAAATTAATTTTTTGTTATTGAAAATTCAACTATTTGGTTGAAAGTGCAACAGTTTTTGGTCGATGTTTAACTTGTTTTGTTTGAAAATTCCTATTTTTTTACTGAAAATTCAACTATTCGGTTTAAAATTAAACTATTTTGTTGAAATTGTAATTATTTTGTTGAAAATTTGACTATTTTGGAAAAAAGTTATATTTTATGGTAGAACGCATCTTTTTGTGTTGATGTAAATAATTTTTAAATTTAAATCTGACATTTTATTGTTTTCCTCTATGTTAAAAATGTTACAAGTTTAAAGTGCTGGTCTTTGAATATTAATGGTCTGGGAACACGACAAATTGTTCCGGGAAAAATCAGAAAATTTGGAAAATTAAGTTTTTGGGCCACTCTGAATGAAGGAAAGTAAGGTTTTTGAATTAACTATGGCTCTTTTAAGGTTTTTGCCTTATACGTTCTTGTGGAACGGAGTATATGTTCTCATTAGTTTTCAATTAAAAAAAGTTTGAGTGTAACTGAACGTATAGCATAAGATAGACATGCAACAGACATTTCGTTTAAGCGAAGCTCTTTGAACATATATATGTAAAAATCACCTTTATTCTGTCGAAGTAGCAAAGAGAGTCGTGTACACACTGACTTTCTATTAATTACGATTCGTTTCAAGTTTCTTTTCATCTTTTGTAATTATCTGTAAAAAAAGAGACATCCATGTTGAATGTCAGAAGCGTTGAAAGAGAGAACAGAAAATAGAGATGTTCAAAGTTCTTCTGATAGGGAAATATCTCATATCTGAATTTACATTACAGGGATTACAGTCCATCTTTCTTTTCACTCTGAAATTTGAAAAACCTACATAAACACCTCAAATCGAGAATTTTGCCCCAATTTTCACACTTTCCGCTTTTTTTTTTACAAAGTTTCGATTAATTTGTTAAGAATCATAATCCGAAATTTAATGCACCAGATAACAAGACGCTTTAAACAAGTTTTTTTTATGGTACCAATTTCAAATATTGAAATTCTAGCCAAAAAGACGAATTAAAAAAAAAACATTTGAATTTTCAACCCGAAATTATGAAGAAAAAAGTTAGTTTTCAAGCAAAATAGTAGTATGATTCTGAATCCAAAAAGAAGAATTTTTAACTAAGTATTTGAATTTCCAACAAAAAAAATTCATTTTCAATGAGATAGTGGAATTTTCAACGAAAATACTTGCATTCTTAACCAAAAAGAACGTTTTTGAACAATATTTTTGAATTTTCAATTCAGTCATTCAATTTACAACTAAATGATAAAACTGTTGACCAACAAAGATGAATTCTTCACAAAAATATAATAGAAGCCCTTTTAACCAAGCTGAATGAAATTTAACCAAAAATAGTTGGATTTTCTTATTGGTTTGTATTCATTTAATTCGAAATCAAATAGAAAAGAGGGGAATAGGGGCTCATTTTTAATACTTTAAAAGTATGTAATAAAATTCCTAGAACGGTATATCATTTTACAATCACCTTATTCGGAAAAATTCCCACCCCCCTTTTTTTACCTTGTTGAACCACTTATTGATTCCGGACATTGGTAACACACTAAAAGTTTTTCAATTCACTTTCAGTTTGTTTGAGATTAGAGTAACCACCCTTTAAAAATACTATACTGCTGTTTGCTGTAGAATGGGTGCACTTGTCGGTCATGCACTTGGAGATTGAAATTTTCGGACTCAGCCGCCTGGAATTATAGGGGTAATATCTCAGGGCTGGTTAACTGACGCCTTTTAAACTGTATTGTACTTCTCGGCGACGTATTCCAAGTTATTGCCGAGGGCGCGCGGTATTGCGGAAACGTGAAACGAGATCGTAAATTCCAAGAGCGAGAATCATTCCGGCGGAGTCTGCTGGTATCTTTCCGGCCGCGAGTGCACGTGACCTTTTAGCGCCGGTATTCCACCGAGTGCGATTCCCTGGATATCGGCACCCCATCCATTAGCATGCACGGTGCTCTGCACATCTACGAGTTTGCCATGTTAATAATACAGTTACGTTTGGGAGTTCCACCTGAAACACCACCACCTTGCAGACGTAGTTTAGTCCTATCGAGGCTCCATCGAACCTCTCCCAACATCCTGTAGGATGATCATCCCTTGCTTGGTTGTGCTGCCGCGCCATCTGCAATTCCGCCTCGATTAAACGAGAGAAACCATGTTTTGCCCTGCCTCCGAGTCTTGCCTCTCACCTTCCAATTTAACAGCAGCTAAGATGCCCCAAGGGACTTTGGCCGAACGGCAGTAAGTTTTTCGGGAATGTACACTTTAATTCCTTAAGATCTAGCGGGAGAAATATCTTCAACTTTAGTGTGCTAGACATTTCCAGGTTTTATGGCTTCTCTGGTATTACTCATTAATCATTCAATGTTACTCTAACCCTACGATTCAGCATACGCAATTTGTTTACCTTCAGTATGTATATTGCATCTTTAAGGAAGATCTAGTGGAAGTAGGTTTTATCTGGATGGCCTTAGGCCAATGGAAACTTGGAAATCAGGGAATTTTATTGGTCAGGGAAAGTTAGAGATTTTGACAAAAATCTTGCAAAAGTCAGGGAATTTCTTTAAGAAGCACTTTAAATAAAAATTGTCGGGAAAAATGAAAAATTGACAGGGAAAGTTAGGGAATTTTGAAAATGAAAGTTTGCGGCCACCCTGGTATAATATTCTTGTTGGTAATTGATATGCATTGTATTTCTATTTCCTTTTTACAGTTGATTCCTCCTGTCGATTATATTTTAAGTTAAAAATGTTATTATTTGGTTGTCAATTCAACTGTTTTATTGAAAATTCCTATTTTGGCTTGACTCTGCATGTGGACTCGAATTTGGTTTTGTACTCTTTCAATTATTTAGATTTTTGTTGACCTGCTGATGTTCTAGACACAAATTCCTATGTTACCGACATCGAGTCCGTTCGACAGCTCAAGTGGTTTATATCCGTGACCATTTCAAGAGTTCTAAGCAGAGACATGAACCACTGGAGCTGTCGAACGTTTTCGATGTCAGTAAGGTAGGAATTTGTGAAAAAAAAAACATCCCCTGCTCATCTTCTTTTGTTCCCTAACAGATGGGCATCCAAATCAAAATAAGTTTTTCAAGATAATAAAGTCATTTTTCCAAATTTCTCTATAATAGTTCGATTGATGATCTATTTATCTGCAGTATTTCCAATGCCATGGTCAAGTGCGAACAGAATGAGACATGCTGACTGGTAGCGTAAATGGAATTTCTAACGAGCAAAGTTCGAATTGTTCTTGCTTGGCAGGGTTTCAACGTCCGTCTTTCAGGGCACAGGTGTGTCAACGCAACCCCCTCATTCTTTGTTCCCGCTTTTTTGACCCCGTTGGACTAATGTCACGGACACGACAACATTCCTCTTCTACTTTTTATCCAATTTGGAACTATGGAAGAGTCCCATGTACGATGGGAGATTTAATTTAGTAAAACTCTCAAACGTATTCGCTCTTACGATGACACCGTTTTAATTATTCCTAAAGATCCGGTTGATGAAACTGTTACGATTTTGAACTCATTTCATAATAGATTACAATTTACACATGAAATTGAAAACAACGATGTTCCTAACTTTTTCAATATTAACATTATTGAGAATGATAATGGATCCATTTCAAATAACTGGTACCGTAAATCAAACTTAACCTCTATATTTTTTCTGATCGTTCAACCGTCTAATTAATCACTAATATTATTTACAGTTTTGAACTTTGAGGAATCAGTACTTCTTTTTACAATTCTCGTTTTACTTTTTTTACACTCTTGATGTTTTAGTCATTTTACTTACAATATTGGCTTCTCGTACGTTAAAGGATTTTCATATTCTTTTATTCCTTTTTGAAAGTATTGTATTGAGGTTGAAATAGTTCCATATTTCAATATTAAAAGAATTGTAACTTCCTTCGTTTTGATATCAGTTTTACGAACCGAGTTGGTTTACGACTTTTGCTTTCGACTTTATTACTTTGTGCTGCATTAATTTTTGAAATTCTGAGCAGCTTACCATTTAGGATCATTCGGGTATAATGTAACTGAGAGAATATTTATGATGCTAACTTATAAAACGGACCCAAATCTATTTCTTTTTGTTCTTCTTGTTTAAGAACAGAAAATTTTATGAAAAGTATGAACAGCTTTTGCAGCTTGGTTGACGAAACTGTCTTCGATTTGAATGAAGGGGCTAATTGTAATTACTCCTGCAATCTGGTGTACA
The DNA here is from genome assembly GCA_932178445.1 of Andricus quercusramuli. Taxonomy (NCBI): domain Eukaryota; kingdom Metazoa; phylum Arthropoda; class Insecta; order Hymenoptera; family Cynipidae; genus Andricus; species Andricus quercusramuli. The sequence continues at coordinate 187,539 of CAKNXH010059921.1, read as the reverse complement.
CCTTCTACAATCTCGTGCAATCTTTATAAAATTTCGAACGATTTCTATAGAATTTCGTGCAATCCCATGCACTACTTGCAATCTCATGCCGTGGATGGATGTGGGCACTCGAAGCTATCCCGGCTGTGCTCAAGAGTTTTGGTTTTCTGCAGTCTTGCACTTCTCTAACCAAATGTTCAGGCAAATGGGAGCACGGCTAATAAAAATCCGGCTGCAGACCGTATTGGTCTTTCAGTCAGGCGTTGCTTGGAGGCTAACTGAGAATTGGGTTTGAGTTAAAAGGTTAGTGTCGATTTCGGTGGAAGGGGGAATTAAGGTACACTTGGTAAGGTTGGATTCTCTACAATGTATATGTCCAAAAAGGATGCATATGTGAGTAATAAAATAAAACAAGAATATAATCCCAACTTTTATTGTCACGAGAGATCAGATTGTCAGCTGTAAAACTTCTGGAAGATCTCGATACCTCAGGCAAATATTTGAATGATTCATATGCATGCCGAAGCCAATCTTTCTCTGCTTCATTTTTTTACGATTTCTACCGTTTCTCTTTCCCCTGCATTCGAACACCGGTGGTGCTCGTTCTTTCAAACCATCGGTTTGTTCGTGTTACGTTTCGTGGCAAAAACTGTTATAAATCTCCTAGCATCCTCGTTGACACGAATGCGAAGCCCATCCGCTCGCTTCGGTGCCCGGAAAATAAACTATAGACATAGTAAATAAACTCAACGTAAAGTCTGCAAATACACATAGCATTCTCGATGGCATGATAGAGTTTTCAAGATTTTTTTGCCTTTTCCTTCACTTTCATCTGCTGGATGATTCAATAATAAATATAATCTACATAAAATTGTTTGATTTAAAATTCTATTTTTGTCTAATTTGTGAACGGCTCCTATCATGAAAATGACCTTCTCATAGAGAGAAAACGTTCCTTTTCCCAGTCCAAGTAGATCTTTCATTTATTTGTGCGACTCTTCTCGAGACTCTTCTTCATTTGTCATTTTTATGATCATTCCTGACGTTCAGACGGAAAATTAGTCTTAAACTCGAGTTATTAATGATTCCGAAAGTATTCAGAACGTTCATTTATATCAGTTTTTTTTTTAAGGGAAGTTTCCCTGAAGTATTAAGTTTGATCTTATTTTTCAAAGTTCTATAAGTTTATTTCTTTGAAGCAAATAATTGGGGAATCCTAAGGGAAAATTTTCCTTTTTAAAGAATTCCTCTTCTTTCCCTGTTTTCAAGAAATATCCTCTTTTTCTCGTTTCTCGTTTAAATTATAACTAAATTCAGAACCCAATAAGAAAATTAAGATATTTTTTGTTGAAAGTCAATTCTTTGTAATTGAAAAGTACTATTATCTAATCTAATTTTTGCATCAAAATTCAAATGTTTTATGGAACATGCATCCTTTTCATATGAAAATTCATCTTTCGGGAGAAATTTCATCTCATTTGGATAAAAATTCATTTGTATTGTTGAAAAGTAAACCATTTTGTGAGTCATATTTTTTGGCTGAAAGTTCAATTACTTCTTTGAAACTTCAACTACTTGGTAAAAAAAAAAAAAAAATCTTTCAATTGAAGATTCCTCTCGTTGATTTAAAATTTAATTGTTTTATAGAAAATTCATCTTTTTACACTAGACTCCCTCTATAGCAGCTGTCTCGGGGGTACCCTTAATCAACAAACATGTTATAGAGGTACTCTCTGAACCGTTCTTCTTCTCCTTCTTGCTTGTGGCTTCATATAGCGCCGAACCGTAAACATCGCAACTCCGCTGACCTTACAAACGCCTCCCTCTCGTCCCCTTGGACCGCCTTGTCTGTTATAGAGGGACTCCAGTGTATGTTGAAAATTCAACAATTAGTTTAAAATTTTCTTTCTTGAGCGAAAAATCTTTCTTGGCCGAGGATTCGTTTATTTGTTTGAAAAAAAGTTTTATTGTTGTTAAAAATTCATATTTTGGGGTTTAAAATTTAAATCTTTTGTAGAATGCTCACCTTCTTGTCCTGAATTTGCAACAGTTTAGTTAAAGATAGATTCAACTGTTTGGTTAAAAATTAAACAATGTGGTTTAAAGTTAACTTTTTTGTTGAAAATTCAACTGTTGTGTAGAAAATTCGTCCCTTTGGGTTGAAAATTCATATTTTTGGGTTGGAAATTCAACTGTTTGTTTGAAAATTCGTCTACTTGGTAGAAATACCAACTGCGTATAACGGTTTTTGTAACTCTTTAGTTTCTTTTTTTCGGGTTTAAAAGTAAAATTTTTTCTAAAACGTTAGACTTTTGAAGTTGAAAACTGAACTCTTTTATTAAAAATTAGGATTTCTTAGTTTAAAATTCATTATATTCCGACTTACAATCATATTAATGTGGTACCTGCTTCATTTTTATTTGAAAGAACTTATTCCCCTATTTTAGATAAAAATCAATCTATTTCCCCGGTTTTGAGAGCATTTTGGGCTGTGAATTCTAATTTTAGCTTGAAACTTTCCAAATACATCCCTGTGCTGCTATGCATACATATAACTCTAATTAATTTTCTATTGATGCTCCTGTATCTTTCCGTTCTGTTCGTTTCCAACTTTGGTGTGGCATATCTGTTTAAAATTGAAGTATAACCTAACTTTGCTATTTCGCAAGCTGATTGGATGATGGGACCTGTAAGCAGAACTTAAATTTTAATCAGCAACCGATATGTGCGACATCCCCGAGGTAACTTCGGATTACCCGCATAAACTTTTAACCTTCAGGGAATGTTTTCGCGCCAATGCTGTAGATGCAATTTATGTATCCTACTAAGTGGAGTATTCATCAAATAATATTCCATTTACAAAATTCCCTTCAGCTTTCAAAGCTGCTCTACATCCCAATCAAATTATCAGATTAAGTTTTGCGAAACTGTCGCCTTATAAGATAATTTTTATGCGACGTCTTTTCATTTTTATGAAATTTTACAAGCTGAAACGTAAAAAAGTTTTATAAAGTTCCTGTGAATAATTGTGCAGTACTCGTTTTATTAGCTTCCATAGAATTATCATGTTTACGACACGGACAGTTTATTACCTGTTTTCACTGAGAAAACATGAACGCTTTAAGGTTGTCGCATCAAAGTTTTAGGTATATTCTGGCAGATAAAATATTGTGAATTGTATAATCAGGGTAGCCGTACGGCTAGCAAAAACCTAGGAAGCAGGTAAATAATAATGGTCAGGGAAAATGAAATATTCTAAAAAAATTATTTATTTTGCAGCTACTTTCTCCTGTCGATTATATTTGTGATTACAAATTTTGTTATTAAAAAGTCATCTTCTTTGATTGAGATTTAACTAGTTTGTTTAAAATTTCTCTTTTTGGTTGAAGATTAGTTTTTTTATTGGCTATAACAAATCATTTTACATATTTCATTTTACATTCAACTCTTTTGTTGAAAGTATAACTATTTTGTTGAAAATTGATCTTTTTTAATTGCAAATTCAACTACTTAAGTAAAAATTGAACTACTTCGTTAACAATGTATTTTTTTGGTTAAAGGTATATCTCGCTGGTTAAAAATTCGTTTTCTTGGGGGGTTAACCTTATTTTTTCAATCTGAAAATTTAACTTTTTCCATTTTTGGTTGGAAATTGATAGTTTCTTATAATAGTTGAAAATTCTTTTTTTTTTAGTAGTAAAATTCAACAGTTTAGTTGAAAATTCGTCTCTTTAGTTGAAATTTTGACTCTTTTGTAGAAAATTTAATCTTATTGGTTGAAAATTCGTCTTTGTGTTTTTTAATTTCACCTTTTTTTGGTTGAAATTTTATCTTTTTTCTTCAAAGTATCAATTGCTACATTTTGTTGTTGTTGAGAATTCATCTCATTACGTTGAAGATTCAACTATTTGTTTGAAATGTCATCGTTTATGCTTTAAAGTTAAACTATTTGATTGTGAAAGCAAGTGTTTTTGTTTGAGGTTTGAACTTTTTTATTTGAAAATTCGATTGTTTGGTTTCTTTTTTGTTTTTTTTCTGGGAATCCTAATATTATCTAGTAATTGGCATAATTTATTTATTTTTCGAGTTACGTAGAGTACTCATGAGTTGCAGATCTGAATTATAATCTAAACTTTCACGATTCAACTCATGTTGAATTCACAGATAAGATTTCAAGAGTCCACCTGGAAAAAATGCATTTATGCAACTTCTCTTCCGGGCTTTAATTAAAAGTGACATTCGAGGTAAAAAGCTTATTTTCGTGAGAGGAAAGTTTTGATGGATTTTCTATTGCGGTGGTGTATCCCTTAAGGAATTCAGGATATTTCCACGGTCTACTTTGTAAAAAAAAAGTTGCTGTCGCAAAAAAAAAACTTATGTACGATGCATTCGCGCATCAATCTTCAAAAGTATGTGCCACCTTTCTTTTTCCTTTGCTTGTCAGTTACGTCCCAACCATAGTATTGATTTTACTTCATACCTCCATTTTTCCCCATTTTCTCTCTCAAGACGGTTGTTATATATATATACCAACAAACGATTCCGCCTGGCCTTACCGCGAATTTGTCTTCCGGACCCTGCAGCCTCAACATAAATACATCCGGGGTCGTCATTGCAGAATGGGCTTCAAGTGCTTCATCATTTTCTTGTACTCGTAACTTCATATTTCTTCTATTGGTGCTAAATTCACTTTTCTGCTAAGCACTGTCCACGAAATATACGAAGGCCGTCTCAAATAGAAGAAAATATAAAACTCTTGGTATTTGGAGTGGACAATTTTCGCTGCTGGAAAAGTACACTATTTGGCAATTTTTCCGAGTCCCGCTTTTTGACATGAGAGCAGGGATCACAGTTAGTCCCCGATTTCCCTTTTCCCCTTATTTATTTCAGAATCATCTAGAAGCCCTGCACTGGAAAAGTTTATTAATTTTCCCCTTTTTGTTTTTAAACTACGATCCATAGAAAAAATACCAAAACCATTAGATATAAGATAAGCTTTACAGTTCAATACAAATGTTCTGTTATGTTAGTGCTTTTTGTCAAAAATTATCGTTATTTTAATTGACAATTATATTTCAAAGAACATGTACAATTTTTCAACAACTTTCGGTTACGCTGGTATGTTTTACCTAAAATTGGCATTTTAAATAAAAATCATTATATTCAAATCAATAATATATCTTGTTTAAAATTGCAGATAAGATTCATAATTTTTTAATATTTTCAGGTTGCGTTGTTGCATTACTTTTTTCTTACTTAACATTGAAATTCTTACAAATTATTAAAAAATAAAAATATATTTTTTGATTAAATAGTAATATTGTAATCGAGCAAATTACGCAGGTCGCAACCCACTGTGCGCTGTATGTATACTTCTATCGTAAGAGGGACCTCATATTTATAAGCGGAAAAAGGCGGAAATTGTCCGAGAATTTCATGGGCAAAATTCAGTAGACAGTAGACACCCTTTAGTTGTACGTCAGTCATAAAACTGTTAAGTAAATACTGTTTTTAAATGAAGTAGTTACTTCAAATGAAAATGATAAACGGTTGTTCTGTCGCTCAATTTAACTGAGACGAATATACTGCCGGAGTACGAAACCATTAGCTAATTTTTTGCACCGTTTCTTGAGAGCGACGCCAAGTACATGTTCTATATTTATGTCCGGTTCCTTGTTAGACTTAATCTTGAGAACTATAAATTTTCTAGGCGCAACCGGGTTACAGTCTTCTCCGAAAAAGAAGTGATTATAAATGATAGTTTAACAACTCTTTTTTTCTCAATGTTTATAGTTTTTATTTATATTTGTCTGCAATCCTTATCAATTTCATAGAATCCTTTTTTCCGAAATGATTAAAAAGTTCAGACCTGTACACTTTAAAATAAGCCCGCCTGTTAACTTAAACATGTTCTTGGCTTGAAAAATTCATTTTAAGCGAGGAAAGACGCCTCTTTCTTCTAGAAATGAACCTTTTTGACGGTGGACGCAATTTTCTATTTCCGCCTTTTCGTCGTGAGTCAACTTCTATTCGCCGTTTCTGCTTACAAGATTTTGAAAGCTGAAGAACACTTTCTACCTTTATGCGAAGGTACTTTTAGCAGCGGCATTGGTAAACCACGTGCTCAGTCTTGCAGCAGACCGAATAAAATAGGCGAATTCCCTGCAGACTGTGACGGCATCCGTTCGTCACTCCGACGGTAAGTGGATCTCTTGCTCGTCTCTCTGTTACACATTCAGATCTCAATTAACACGCTTGAATTCACTGCAAAATTTAGGAATTCCACTGATGACTTGAAAGCGAATATTGTTGTGAATGAAGTCGAAAAGCGATATATAGAGCAAAGAAGAATTAGAGGTCAGTTTATCACGTTTCCATTCTTGTGAAACGAAAATATTCTAGTTTTTTATCAATTGAGTTTCAATTTCACGGATGATTGAAAATTTCCACTTTTTTCCTTGTTTCTCTGGGTCCAATTTTTCAATTTTTTCAGGTCGTCTTATCAACAAACGAAAAAACTTGTTTTTATTCTCCGTTTACTCGTTTTTTTTTGCTTTAATGTGAACTGAATTTATAGAACCTAATAAGACAAATTAACTATTTTTTCGTCGAAAGTTAATTCTTTTTGGTTGAAAAGTTACGATTATATTTTTGAGTCATAATTCATATCTTTTGTTTAGAAATTCTTCTATTTGATTGGAAATTTAATTATTTTGTTGAAAATTCATCATTTTTGGTTGGAAAGTAATTTTTCTTGGTTTAAAATGAACTGTTTTGTTAAAATTAGTCATCCTTTTTGGTCGAAAATTCAAACATTTGTCTTTTCGGACAGGAAATCAATTTTTTTTGGATTTAAATTTCTTTTTTTTTGTAGAAGAGACATCTTTATTAATTAAAACTAAACTTTTTTGTTGAAAGTTCATCTTTTCGTGTCGAAAATTTGTCTTTGGCTTGAAATTTTTTCAAATTGTTTTACTCTACTCTTAACCTTTTTTTCAATGAAAAGTCTACTATTAAATTTTTGGTTCCGAATGTATCTCTTTTACTTGAAAATTTAATTATTTTGGTTAAGGTGTTCGTTTGAACATGTGTCTTCTCGAATGAAATTTAAAAAAAATAATTGAAAATTCATCTTTTTACCTGACGATTCAAATGTTTGGTTAATAGTTCAACTATTTTGTTGAAAATTCATTTTTCATCATTTCGATTTTAAAGTCAACGTTTTTCTAAATCTGTCGGCTTTTCAGCTTGAAAAAACTACTTGGTTGAAAGTTGATCTACTTTGTTTAAAATTAATTTTTATGTTAAAATATTCATCTCTTTGGTTAAAAATTAAACTAATTTGTAGGAAATTCACTTTTTTGGTTGAATTTAACTGTTGCTGGTTCGAAATTAATTTTTTGTTGTTGAAATATCAATTATTTTGTTTTTTGTTGTAAAATTGTCTTTCTTGGTTGAAAATGGACTATTTTTATTGAAAATTCCAACTGGCTTCTAAAAAATTCTTCGTTTGGCTTCAAAATTCAACTATTTGATGAAAATTATTGGGGGAGGGGGCAACTATTTTATTGAAAATGCAATATGTTTCTACTTAAAATCTTAGGAATTTAAAGTGTTTCGTATTGAATGTGATATCGTACCTACAGTAATTTCATTTTAAAGAGATTATTTTCTTATTATTACCCAATTTTCGTGAAAAATCTCCCTGTTTTCCCTGTTTTGAGATCATTTTGGGGTGGAAAGTCTGCAAAATGACCCACTTATAATTAGTAGTTTAAAATCGAGGAAATGAAATTTTATCGAATACATTTTTCTGTTTTCAACATAAAAGGCTTGGAAAAATTTGATTCCAGTCCTTTCACTAGACACATATTTAAATCCGTTGAAATGTACTTCAGCTCTCGCGCGTTTATCTTCATTTGTCGAGGGGATATCTATTTTCTTTCTTCAAGGTTGACTTTTAGTACCCTGGTGGGAATTGGTAAATTACCCCTCATCTACGTTAATTTAATCCGTATTTAGTTTCCACCCCAGATAAGGGATATTAGTTAAGTCAATTGAATAAGATAAAATAAAACAATGGTTTTTAAAATGCGTTCAAAGTTAAGTCTCCTTTATATTAAATTGCATTTTTCTTTTACGATAGTGAATTATCATCTCCCAGAGTTGATTCTCTGAATGGAAATTTTCTTTGTCATGTTCGCGAGTTTATAAAAGATCAAAGAAATATTGTATTTGACATATGCAATGGGTAGTCTCCGGTTCTAAGAAGGTCCCGTGTATCATTCTCGTTTCGCAGAGGTTTACTACAGACTCTTGTATCCATAAAAACCTGCGCATACTATTTGAATCGAAAATTGTGTGTGGGGTAAATAGAATGTTCTTTTGCTTTATTTTTATTTTCATTAATATAGATGAATGTAGAAATGAGGAATAAGCGAAGAAAATTTATATAATTGTTTTAACTGAAAATTTAATGTATTTTTGTTAAAATTTTGCCTTTTTTGGGTTGAAAATGTAATGATTTTATGAGAAAATTCAGATTTTTGAATAAAAAATGCAACTTTTTGAGATTTCAAAAATCAGCAATTTTTTTGAAATTTTTGTTCGTTCAAAATTCATATTCATATTTTTTAGTTGAATACTTTGTTGAAAATTTAACTATTTTCTTGAAAATTCGTTTTTTCTTTCATCAAAAATAATGTTTGTAACTTAATGTTGATCTTTTTCTCTGAAACTTTATGTATTTTGTGGTAGAAAATGATAGAAAATCAATCTTCTCGGTCACTAATTCATCTTTTTGTATTTAGACCTGTTTTTTATATACCCGAACGAAAAATTCAAAACAGAGAAATTTGAAAATTGTGCAGGGAAAGTCAAGGAATTTCCAAGTTTCAAATTTGAACTATTTACGTAATTAATCTGTAATCGGAAATTAGACATTCTTTAAAAATTAATTTTATTTTATTGATAGACGATTAAATAGATAAATTTTTTGCGACTTAATTTTGATAAAAGAATTGCTGATTTTCCAAACACATAGAAACAATCGTCTAAATTTTTTCAAAAAATGAATTTATGACGTTTTGTGTTTGCTTACTCCTGAAACAAGCTTCTGATTTATTTCTGTGCAATAAATATAAAAATCCCATAATTTTTTGATTTCAGTATTTGTATATTTTTAGCAAATTAAAAATGTCAAAGCTTCTTTATATCCTTATGTAATTGGGTTAGGTACATACGAGCACCGTTTGTCGCAACCACAAATCTACTGTGTATAGTGGAGATTTTTTATTTTCTCTTGGGTGCTCAGGTAGAGTACTTACACGAATTATGCTTTGTTTTTTACCTACGAATAATAAAAAGGCTCATGCTTTGACTGTGTGTGGGTTCTTCAAAAGCAAGCTAAGATTTTTAATGGCGTTCTTAAGAAATGCACGAGTTTATTTTTATGAAAAGTGGTCAAAGAGTCGACTTTTTACGATATTTTAGATTGAATCAAGTTCTTGAAATAATTTTAGTTCTCATTTTAGGATTATTATTAAAAAGAAATTTATTTTTCTGTTCCAGGTGAGTAACGAGAAAAGATTCCTGTGTAGAAAATCCGAATCGGTAACTCTGTCAACAAAATTGGTTTAAATTAATAATAATCTTACGATTGATTCAATTATAATAATTATAATAATTTTAGATTAAAGTTTTCTCAATTGTTTGGTTTCAATTTTAAACATACAAAATTTTCCGGTCGTGGCAATGTGACATTATACGTATTAATCCAGGTCAGTTTTTGGAATAATTTAACTTTAAAGGTTCACAATATTTAAACTTTGAACGTTCACAATGTTTAAAATTCTGAAATTGTGAATTATGAAAATGACAGTTTTTTACAGAAATCACATTTTTCCGTGAAAAATTATATCCGATCACATTACATGTCACTTGATAATAACAACGTTCCGACGACTGTCCGGATTTGAGGACAGTATCTTCCAAAAGTGCAAAATTTCATATTGAAAGCCTTGGTAGACATCAGAATTAAATACCTCCAGAATTCAAGCCTTAAAAATTAGAAGATTTTATAACTAGACATTGAAAATTTAATTATATTTATTTTAAAAACGTTTCAAAATATTGAACATTTTAATCTCAACTTAAAAAAAAAAAAAAAACAATTTTTAATAGAAAAGCTTTAAATTGTCCGATTTTGAGTTGAAGATTTAAAAAAATGAATAATATAAATTTGAGAAATATATGATTGGAATATTTCAAGAATGCATAATAATTCTAAATGAAATGTTAAAACTTGAACGATCTGGAGTTAAAAAGTTAAAAATTGTATTTTTTTAAACTCAAAATAGATAAAAATTGAACTATCAGTAATTGGATAATTTTTTTATTTTGAATGTTTACAATTTTAGAGTTCTGAATTCTGATGTTGAACGCTGAATTTTTAATTTTCCCCTTTTATAAGTTTTTATTTTGCAATTAAAATTGAAAGGGTTAAATTTTGAAAAGTATAATCGACAATTAAAAATTGGTGATTTTTAAATTATTCAAAACTTGAAAAAATTCTAATTTTAAAGGGTTTTAGCATTAAAAAGTTTTAATATCGCAATTCTTTATCATTAAAATTTTTCAGTTAAAATGTAGTTCGTATTGGTTCAATCTCAATGTTCCCTAGTAGACATTTTTTTATTATTAATGTATCATTTTTAATTGAACTTTTATTGGCTTATACTTTTCCATTTCAAAGAGCGCGAAAGAGGGTAAACTTATTTTTTGGTCTTAGAAAAATTTGTTCGATCAATTTTAAAGTTGAATTAATTTTTTTTATGTAGGAACAATTTAAGAGTCGTCGGGCAAAAAGGCGCAAATGACAAATTTCAGAAATTCGTTTTACTGGTATGTTCTCTTCACGATTGAATAAGTCTAAGTAATAGCTCGAAAGTATTTTCTTGTTTTTTTGTTTTATCACAAAATAAACAAGTTACACAACTCTTTGTCAATAAAAATTGGCGTTTTTCGACTCGAGTTTCCTCTGACGAGGTTTTTTTTTTATAAACAGTTGATATTTTGTTGAACAAATTCAGTGTTTTTATAGACGGAAGAAAGATTTCTGGGTTCAGCCGTTCACGATAAAAATGTTGATGATGTAACATTAAATTTTTATTCTTCATAACTTTTGCAACAAAGAATTTGTTTGCGACCAAAACCTGGGGAAATCTTTTCGAACATATGGGCTATTAAAAAATTCACTTTACAGCGAAAAAATTACTTTGGATTTATGGTGGTCTATTTGTGATAATTTGACCTCAATCAAAAATTCAAACTCGAATAAAAAAAATTGGTAAGGAGAAAGTTCAAATCAATGCAGATTTAGAATAGGCTGGACTTATGTCGCTTTTTTGGTTCCGCGCACATTGTTTTGTGTGCGTGTATTATTTAAGCCCAACATTTTTCAATTTTTAATTATACTTTTATCGAAATTATGATCTGAAATCATGAAATTTCGAGATTCTTTAATTTAAAATAAAATTGTTGAATTTTGACCTCTTTCAGTTTCAAATTATTCAATTGTAAACGCTTTTTATTCCATTCGGAATATTGTGCTTTTTTCAAATTGTACCTAATCTAAAATTGTTTTGATGTGGAACGATTTCAATTCGAAATTATTAATAATTATTAAAAAACTTGTCAAAACCTAGATATTCAAAAATGTATTTAATAATAGATCTGTATATGTGACGTGCGCCGAAGAAAGGGGGCTTACTCTGGAAAGCGAGATTTTTCAGGACGAGCGGTCGAAGTCGACCCGATAGACGCGACTTTTAGGAGAGAGGGAAGACTAAGGAAATCTTCCCTCTCCACTTGCCACTACGTTCTCACGCATATAGCGGCGCTGCTCACGGACGGGGTATAGATGAGACGCGGAGATGTAGTGGTGAGTGGCGGGAGGTGTTTCACGGGATCTCGAGCTCTCAAGCGAAAGCACGATTTCTCGGGTACCTATCAACTCAATTATTAGCAACAATAACGCTCGGAAATTTTTTTCGATGGTTTCATTAAAAAGTTTCATTCCACGCTGGAAACACCAGTTCCCGTAAGATCACTGAAGTTAAGCAGCGTTGGGCGCGGTTAGTACTTGGATGGGTGACCGTTCGGGGAATACTGCGTGGTGTTGGCCCGTCGTGGGTGTGGTGGACCCACACTGGTAGTATTTATCCACCTAGAAACACTACCCGAATCGGGTAGTGAGGCAATGAACTTTCGAGTTCGAAATGCTAATCAATTTTTTTTTTTCATTAAAAAGAGCAACTCAAAAACTATCGAAAGGTATAAAAACCTCGAATTCGATTTTTTTAGAGTAAGCCCCCTTTCTTCGGCGCACGTCACATATTTTTTATGTTTTTAGTGTTAGGAAATAAGAATCCAGAGACGTGAACGCGCGTTTAGCGTGCATGCATTTACTAACAGTAATCTAGTAATTTCATTTTTTTTATAGGGTAAAGATTTCCTCATTTGTATGCCTGGAAACATCATTTTAATGGTACGACAACCATATGTTGAGCTGTCGTAAATCTTCTTTCGAAAAATTATAGCCAGGACGTGCTACTGCATCGCTAATAAAGCCTCTATTTTCGTTGATGCGGTTTTTCATATCCATAAAAACAATACTTCAACGCTAGAGGCTGCTCTATATATATTTTTTCATTAAATCACTATTCTTAAACATAATCAATCTATTTCCCTCGTTACCGGTATAGGGTTGCGAAGCACCATTGTTTTGTGGGGAAGTTTCACGCGAGGGCTTTCCACGTTTTCTGTAGATGGTATCCTGTCGGACACGTTGCCGATCGATGTAAGCGATTTTCTATAGAGAAAGGTAGTGTCGAGGAAGATAGATGAAATATTGTTTATTCTCCATAAAAGCTGCTGTCGTTTTATGGGAATTGAAATTCCTTCGCAAGCTGGGTGCGGCAAAGGTTATATACGTTTGGCCGAAGCGTTTTCAGAATATTGATAAATTCCTACACGCATATACGCTCACTTGATTACATCGTTTCAGAATTATCTATAAACGCTTCGAGCTTGTGCTGCTTTCATATATAGATATAATACAAATAGACAATGTAGGCCAGCGTTAACTCAGAATGTGTCATCACACATGGAAAATATAAATTTGAATAACAATTTTTCTAAATACTTGAAAAAATTAAAATTCGTGATTTTACAAGTACACTCAACTTCTGATATAAGATCCCCGGTTTACGATATTCCTAGAACTGATGGCCTCCGATCTTTCGTGATGAGAGGAGCCGCGGGGCCGAAAGAGAGGCGGTGCTCAGTCAAGCGTGACAAACAGCTCGAGGGCCACAATCACAGCCCGTTAGTTGCATGAGGTTGCGTTATGCGTCTAAATACAACAGAAATGATTCAAGCGGCCCTGCCTGTTCACGTTTGGATTCCCCCGATTTAGGATCAAGGCGAAGGCAAACCATGCCTGAATCCGGTCTTATATCGAGATGGAGACTTCATACTCTTTCTACTATTCTCCTCTTTACCCTTTTTTAAAAATAATTATTGTTTTTTTTTATTTATTTTTTTTTTGCTCAAGTGCGAAGTAAATTAATAGAACCCGATAAAAAATCCAACTATTTTTCTTTGAAAGTTAATTCTTTTCAATTGTTGAGAATTCAGTTACTTCCTTGAAAGTTGAACTACGTTGTTAAACATTTATTATACAAATGTAACTATTCTATTATTGGTTGAAAATTAATCGTTCTTAATCGAAAATTCAACAATTTGGTTGGAAATTCATGTATTTTGCTGTAAATTATTATTTTTTGGTAGAAAAGTAAAAGTTGAACTACTACTTCGTTAACAATTCATTTTATTGGTTAAAGATCAGGCGAGAAAACAGAATTTTGGATCGAAAAGTGAATTTTTATCCCAACTGAAAACGAACTTTCAAGAAAATAGTTTAATTTTGGTTGAAAATTGAAAATTAAAATTTCAAAAGATTCAACATGAAAATTCAGAACTCTAAATAGTTTTCCATTCAAAATTGAAGAAATTATTCAACTGGTGAAGTATCACAATTTCAGAAAATTTGGTTGAAAATTGCACTATTTGTGGAAAGTTCGTTTTTTGTTTGGTTAAAAATAAAATTTTACAACTGCAAATTTAACTGTTACATTTTTAGGTTGAAAATTTGATTACTTTCATAGAAAATGCCACTAGTTGAACATTCACTTTATGATTGAAAATTCTACTGTTTTCTTGTCTGACTGAAACATCTTTTCTGGTTTGGAAATTGAACTCTTGTTGAAAATTCATATTTTTGGATTTATATTGTTTTGTAGAAAATGGGTCTTTTTTTGACTGAATTGAATTGTTTTTATTTTAAAATAAAAATCGTTTTTGGTGAAAATATCAACTATTACATTTTTCGTTGAGAATACATCTTTTTTATTCAAGTCTATTGGTCTTGATTTAAAATGAAATTCTTTTTTTTATGTTTTTCGTTGAGCATTAATCATTGTTGATTGAAAATTCAACTATTTGGTTGAAAATTGAATTATTTGTATAAAAATAAGTTATGTTTTTGTTTTGCTGAAAGTTCACCTATTCGCTTGTAAGTGCAACTTTTCCGCGACTATTTTGTTGAAAAATCATCTTTCTTGTTTGAAAATTCATCTGTTGGGTTTAAGTGTCAACTGCTTTCTGAAACATTTTACTTTTTAGCTTGAAAACTCAAATGTTTCGTTGAAAATTCAATTAATTTTATTTAAAAGAATTTATTCTCCTATTTCCTTGACAATTCACCCTACATATCCCCTATTTTGAGAGTGTTTTGGGTTGTGAAGCTGTTGCAAAATTAGGTTTTATGATTTATTATAGTCATTTATCAAATGAAATCAAAGAAAAATGTTGACCTAAAAGAGTTCAAGATTTGTGTGACGGATCTGTGACGAAGAAGGGGAGGGATGGAAAAAGTGTTCAAAATAGCCTGACGTAGTTTTTGAACTGTTCTTAATAATATGTATAACAAAATTAAATGAAAAGCAACCTAAATGTAAGTTTGAAGAAAATATTTTGATCATAGGTTTCAACGTAGGGTCCATCGTGGGGTCCGTAGGGATTCTTGTTCCCACGAAAGATTTTTCTCATTGTAGTAGAGCTCCAGAGCGAAAGTAATCTAGAAAATTAGATTTTCTCTAAAGTGAAAACGCAGAGTTTGAGACTGGGGGTATAAGCTAGAAAACCTTTTCCACGTAAAATTCGCTCAGTCATATATGTTTGTGGCTTCAATTTACCGAAATCGGAGGTACATAAGGGGCAAAATTTGTCAAGTGTTGTACCCACCCCAAATTAATTTTTTTTTGATCGGGCTGAAACTTGGCTAAATTATAGTTCGAGTGGACCAATATTAACTCACCAACCCACATGTCCATTTATCAACCGGTTGTCAATATACAGTGGCCTGAAATTACCACTTTTCCATGCGTTTCTTCCCCTTCACGTTAGTGTAACGTCTTTTAGGACGATCCAATTGTACTTTTATTATAGTGTTTTGGAAAGTTCTTTTCATGTACTATAAGACTATAATAACGAGATATATTTTTTTTTTCGAAAATCAAAATTGAAACTGATTTTTTGAAAGAAAAAAAAGAAAAACATTTTAAAACTTTTTTTCTTCTTCAAAAAATAGCTTTTTTAACTCTTTCAAATCATGGAGTACAAAAAGTGGGCCGGAAATTTTTTCTTGTTCAAATTGAGACTTTTACGCTCGAAGCTGCATAAAACTTGAAATTTGACCGTGAAAAAATTTCCTGCCCACTTTTTATTGTATGTGATTTCACAGAGTTTAAAAAAATTTATGTTTTGTAATAGAAAAAAAATTTAAGTATGGTTTTTTTTTCTTCAAAAATTCAATCTAAATTTTGATTAGCGAAAAAAAAGTATATACATCGTTATTATAGTCTCAGAGTATATGAAAAGAGCTTTTTAAAACTCTATAACAAATGTACAATCGGATCATCCTAAAAGAAGTTACACTAACGTGAATGTGAAGAAACGCGTGAAAAAGTGGAAACTTCAAGCCCCCGTATATTGACAACCGGTAGATAAATGGACCTGTTGTTTGGCGAATTTATATAGGTCCACTAGGACTAATTCAGACAAGTTTCAACCCGATAAAAAAAATTAATTTTAGGTGGGTACACTTGACGTATTCTGCCCTATAATAAGAACTTACACACCACAGAACAATATGTTATGAAGTCAAGAGGCTTGTGTAATTAATTAAAAAGTTTTTGTATCGCAAGTAGATGTTGAAGCTCTCATCAAAACTCACTCATTCATTACATGTTTCTCTATGTAGTTGTGTTTAGTCTTGCGGTGAAATTCTGGTGACAATCGCTTGGTGCGTGACAATGTTTAGCGATTTTGTGAAAATGTTGGTACTTGCACGTCGCTCTCAGTTCATATAGTATTGTAGCTTATAGTGAATAGTTGCACTTTATGCTTCGGTTCCACACTCGTTTCTGTCATAAAAGTGCATTAAATTATATACACATGTTTGCAACCCATATTTTCACAGTGTTTGCAAAACTTGGGAAATAAAAATTGTAATAAAGCTGGAAATTTATTAGGGAAATAACTTGAAACAGGGTAGCTGTGGTTCAAGAAAAACCTAGAAATCAGGGAAAAGTCTGGGATTTTGAAAAAAATCTTGAAAAAGGCGGGGGATTTCTGTAAGCAGCTGTTTAAATATCTGCCAAGGCTAAAATATTTGAAATTGAAAAATTGGCCAGGGAATGTTTAAAATGAAGTTTTGCGGGGCCACCCTGGTATAACATTCTTGTTAGTAATTTATTTGCGTTGTTTTTCTTTTTTTTTGCCATTGGCTCTTCCTGAAGGTTATGTTTGTAGTTAAGAATTTTGTTCTTTGGGTGAAAATTCAAAATTTTGTCAAAATTCATCCTTTTTGTTGGAAAGTCCAGCTTGTTGGTTGAAAGTTTAACTACTTTGTTGTAAACACATTTATTTGTCTTTGGTAAAAACTAATTTTTTAAACTGAAAATATAACTATTCCATTTTTGGTTGAAAATTAAACTACGTGGGTTAAATTTGAACCACCTTATTACAAATATTTTTTTTTGTTCAAGTTTCATGTTTTTTGTTGAAAAATGCTTTTTTCTTTAAATTAAGATTTTAGCTGAAAATGTAACTTTTAACTTGCAACCTTTTGATTGAAAAATAACTTTTTTTTAGGATTCAACTGTTTTACAGAAAATTCGTCTTTTTGCTTGATAGTTCATTTATTTGGATGAAATGATTTGTTTAAAATTAATTTTTGTTCATATTTCGGTGTTGAAAATTAAACTGATGTCGTTTGCATTTCTAAATTCAACTTTTTTTTTCAATTCGCCTTCGGTTTCAAAATTTATTTCTTGTGGTAGAAATTTCATGTTTGTATACGAATGCAACTGTTTGGTTGAAAATGAATCTTTTTTGGTTGAAGATTTAACTATTTTGTTTGAAAACTCACCTCTTTGGTTGAGCGTTGAACTATTTTGATGAAAATTTAAATGTAACTTTAATTTAAATGTAATTTTTACATTTTCGGTTGACAATTTACATTTTTGAGTTCAAAATGCATCCTTTTTGGTACAATACCAACCTTCTTGGCTTTAAATTTCCTCTCTTTTGGTTCAAAATGCAATTGCTTGGCTGAAAATTAACTTTTTAATTGAAAACTCAACTGTTTTTTTTGCGTTGAATTAAACTGGTTGAAAAGTGTTTTTTTTTTTTGTTCTTTAAAATTATTTTTTTACTGAAAATTTAACTGTTCCATTTTTCGTTCAATTTTCTTTTTTATTTCAAAGTTAAACTATTTATTTAGAAATTTATGTATTCTGTTAAAAACGCTTTTTTTCTCCGAATGTCATCTACATATTAATTTTTTTAATGAGAATTCATGTTTTGGTCGAAAATCTTACTGGTACGTTATAAATTCGTATTTTTGAATTTTGAAAAATTGTCTAGTCTTTGAATATTAATGGTCATGGAAAATAAAACATTGGTCAGGGAAAAATCCAGGAAAAGTCAGGGAAATTTAAAAATAAAGTTTTGCGTTCACCCTACGAAAAATTATTCTGACAGGGTGCGAGACGATATGGAATTTTCGATTTCCGTAATACTTTTGGAAAGTGGTCAGCTGGGACGCATAATGCGTTTATCCCTCGATAAAAGGATCTCAATGGTCAGATCAGAACGCTTATTACTTGTTGTGGAAAACATCCATTTTCAGATTTTTGATCTAGAGTAAAGTTATATAAGTTTCACCTGTTGATGTCAGTTCTGGAAAAATTGATATAAAAGGTCTCCGCTTTAAAAAATCTTTTGTTATTTAAAGTGTTTTTTTTTCCTTTTCATCGAAATCTATACTGAGTCATCTATCTTCACATTTCTTACCCTTTGCTCTGTTTTTTATCTAGGGAAGGTATATATCATTGAAAAAAACACCTCAACTATGCAGTGTGACTGCGTTATCTTCAAAGTGCATCGAAGGTAGTTCTCACGTTTACTACACAGTGCACTTTCTTCAAAGCTTCATCCCTTTATAGTGATTTACACTTACGTCCTTTTTATACGAATTTATATTGGACGATATCGACGGAGTTTTTGCACAAAAAGATTCGAGTAAATCGTCGGAGAATTTCATTGTGAGAGCAGGTTCAATTGAATAGCAGATTTCTCACTCAGAGTTGTTTTATTATTGCTTTTATGCGAAGAAACTTTTATACTGGAATAAAAAGTTACAGATAACGCGAACCTATTGTATCGAAACTCGGGTGCGAAATTACGGATAAAGGTGCTTACTGCTTATGTTAACAAAAAAGAAAGCATTTTCATTTAGACTGAAAGTAGAGAAAAGGTTGGAGAGAAAACAGTTTTTGAAAGAAAGGAGAGTGAAGTTTGATTTGATTTCATCATTTAGGATTTACGTTTTGTTGGTTTATTTTTTCGGGTTATGGCCTAAGCCCTAAGCGCCTAGGGTTTCTTTGTGGGTTGGAGAATGTTTTCAGTACCATTAAAATTTTGCCTTCGGTTTTTTAGTGCTACGAGCGAATATACATAGAGAGCGCATTGCTAAGGATATACTCATATTGGTTTACAAAGCCGAATATGCGAATTTGTGCACACGCTTCGTGAACTTCAAAACCGAATATTTTCAAGTTTAGATAGTCTGACAGCCTTCAAGCAGAAGACCGCTATGAAGGGAAATGCTGTATGCCTTCAAGATTGTATGATAAGAGCATTATTTTGTTTTTGAAACTGAAGACAAGAAAATATATCGTATTTAATTAATGATTTTTTGCAGCATTTAATATAATAGCAGGCTTTGCACTCTTCCCTCTATTTCTTTTTTTTTTTTTAAGAATTCCTCTTTTCAAGAAACTTCCCTTTTTCTCGTTTTTCGCTTAGTTGTAAACTGAATTAATGGAACCAAATAAGAATTTTTACCTTTCTTCTGGTTAAAAAGTCTACTTAATTATATTTTTGGTTCAGAATTGATCTCTCTTCCTCACATAAATCTACTATTTCATTGAAAATTTAATTATTATTTTGAAAATGCAACCGTTTTCGGTTAAAGTTTAATCTTTTTTAGTTAAAAATGATATTTTTTTCATATTTATATTTCCTGGTTGAACGTTACCTTTTTTCTTGAAAATTGAACTATTTTGTAAAAAGGAATCTTTTTTGGTCAAACATTCAGCTTTTTTGTTGAACATTCGTCTTTTTCAACAGAAAATTCGTTAATTTGGTTTGAATATTAACCTTTTTTGTTGGCAAACCATCTATCTTGGTTTAAAATTCATTTTTCTTTGATTAAAATTAATTTTGTTTTTGAAAGTTTAACTATTTTGTTGGGTTTTTTGTTTGAAAGTTTAACTATTCGGTTGTAAATTCGACGGTTTGGTTAAAAATACTTTTTTGTAATAATTTAACTATTCGATTGAAAATCAATCTCTCTTGCTTGAAAGTTGACTCTTTTTTTAAATTAATTTGTTCTAGTTTAAAAGTCATCTGTTTTTTAAAAAATTCGACTTTTTCGCTTCAAAACTAAACTCCTTTGTGTAAAACTTCTCTTTTTTTCATTTAAAATTCAACTATTTTTTAAATTTTAATCTTTTTTTGGTTTAATATGAATCTTTTTAACTGTACATTTAACTTTTTAATTTTGGTTTAAAAATTCATCAATATTTGGTTGAAAGTTGAACTGCTATAATAAAAATTAATTTTTTTGAAGAATCATTTCTGTTCAAAATTCGTCTCTGGTTAAAAAATTCTGAGTTGAGACCAAGAATTTGTAAAAAAATCATAATTTTCTCTTGAAATAGGAATTTTTTAAAAAGAATTACAATTCTGACTTGGAACAGTGAATTTTCAAGAAGAATTATAATTATAAAGTTGCGATATAGAATTTCAATGTGGAAATATAATTTTGAGTTTGGGACTGGGAATTTTAGTAAAGCATTATAATTTTGACAATTGAGGCACAGAATTCTCGTAAAGAATAATATGTTTTTTACTTTTGAACAAGGAATTTCGTAAAGAATTATAATTTTGACTTGGAGCAGGAAATTTCCGTAAATAATTGTAATTTTCATTTTGGAACAGGGGATCTGCCAGGAATTTAAAATCATCCATCGGGTACACTGAATGTGGTGTTTGACATTATAATTTAGAAATTTTGAGAAATGTAGATTTTGTTCTTCTGATTAGTGTCTCACATGCAATGATTTGTACAATATATTCGAAATCCTCAATAAATCAAACAAGAACGACACATTTGTAAGCGATTGCAGAAGCAGCTGCCACTGATTTGCGACATTTTTCCTTCGAAATAACACAAAACTTTGTATTTCACGCTGTTTGCATTCTCATTTTCGCAACACCAGGCATACGAACATAACATTCTGAGACGGGACGCGAGAAAATGGTTTATTTGTAAATCCAGCAACACCAAACCCATTTGGCAGATTGCTATCCGGATGGCATCCCGAGGCTCTCAATTCACATACTATGAATATTACCATTCTATACGGAGTCACCAATACCCCTGGCCTGGCCTGGCCTGGCCATGATGATGTCGCTCATAAAAACGGGAAACGCCTGAAAAAGATCGTTCCACGTCGAAAACGATGCTGGTCGTCGTCGTTTTCCTCGAATGAAGTTCGCTCGCTCGTTGAATTCTCGAGCTTTACATTCTCCGGGTGCATGTGTCAACTGTGGCAAAAACGTCAGGAAGAATATAGGAAATGCCGAGACGATCCCCTTACGACTTACGGGAGCTTACTGAGGTAAAAGGTCGTAAAAAATCTTTGCTCTGTGGGCGGAGAAAAAAGGGAGGTTCATTGTAAAATCAATCAGGAAAACGAATCCACCTCAAAAAGTCTTCTTGGTTTAAGAGACGAGAACTTAAACCATGATTTTTTCAGTTTTAGTAACAAAGATTTTATTAAAAAATTAATAGTTTCTTCAAGATAAGGAATAGAATAAGAACAGGTTCAAAAGGGGTTTAATGGATAAAACCAACGTAAAATGCCTTTCTTTAAATGAGTCTAAAGTTCTTAACGTTTACGAAAATCGCAATAACTTTTTTTTTTGAAACATTAAAATGTTTTTTACTGACCATGGCAGCATTTTATGTCAAACAGACCTCAAAAAATTGTCATCCCTCTAGCGCATGTGGAACCCATCCTAAACAAACGCATATAAATTCCAAAATTCTGAAACACTAATTTGAACAGTCAAAACGTGTTCGCTGATAATGGTAGAATTGCATGCCGCAAGCACAACAAAAAAATTTGCATTCCCCTAGCTCCAGCGAATGTGAAACCCACCCTAAATCAAAACCTGAAGCTGTAAAAATTCTGCCATTATCAGTGAAAACATTTCAACTTTTCAAATCAGGCCCCTTTTTACGGCATTTTTTAACTTATGGACTGATTTAGGGTCGGTTTCACATGCGTTAGAGGGACGATTTTGTTATGATGCTTTTGGCAATCAATGTTTAAAGTTCTCGGATGTCTCACGATCATTTTGAGTATGAAAGGAAAAAAATCGCTTGCGCCCATTTTGAGAAATCTCAATTTTATCTTACGAGGACTGAAACCCGTCACTCTATTTCAAGAAATTTGTGAAAGAAGTGGGACAGATTAGTTTTTTAAGTATTGTTTCTTTCCCATCCCTTAGAAGTCGATTTTTAAAGAATTCATTTTGTTGATTTATGATCCTTTTTTGTGACATTTAAAAAAAAATTCTTAATTTCTCATTTTTGGAAAACTACCTTGCGTTTGGTCGATGTACATTGTACAACTTCAGGCCTTGACCAGACAATTTGGCGTTGTACATCGCCTAGTCGCGCGACGTAGAGCAGTATGGAATAGAAACGTCGAATTAATTTACTGGCAACTTTTACTTAAGTTTTAGTTCTCGTAAGATATTCAGCTCGTAGAGCACTTTTTTGGATGACGATCGAACTGGTTTGACCCAATAAAATTTCACTTTTAATTCATTTTCATGAAAAATTAAAAATTGAGATATCTCAAAAACGGCCAAGTGTATTTTCCTTTTTGGGCTCAATATGATAGTGAGACATCCCAGAAGTTTAAACATAAAAAGAACCGAGAGGTGCAAGCTCTTTCTAGCGTTGTTGAAAGTCACTCGCTACACACCGTGTCATGTTTTAAATATGGCACGTGGGATTGAAGAGATTTCATTGCAGTAAGAGGATTGAAGTCGATGGATTTGTAACGATAATATTTTTTGAGCTTGAATTTTTCAATGTACGATTATCGAGTGAATAAAGACTGAGGCAGTGGAGCTTGATCGAGATGGGCAGCTTTGTCCGTGTATTCCAGCTCAGTTCGTTTATTGCATGCTTCACATACGTGTATGTACTTTGGAGAAGAACAGGAACTAGAACTGGAACGTATTTATCAATAATCCAGAAGATAATGCTTGTAGGAACGATATCGATAGGAATACGTATTGCCCGGCTCTGGCTCACATGAGAATCTACTACCCTCCACTATTACAAGGGGGTAAAGCCTTTCCTGCATTATAAAGTATAGCATCCAACGCACCGATAATAATTTCATGGAATCGCTGGAAGAACTGAAAATTCCTCTACTTACAATCCTACGTGATCCTAACTGTCGTTATAGGACTATTGACGACGGGTACGTTCCCTATTTTTTGCCGACAGAAAACTGATAATCTTTACCATATATTGTGCGCGAGGTCAAGGAAGAGAATGCAAACTGACTTTTATAGCCAGCATTTTCCCCCTTCCAAAGCAAAATTTTCAGATCAATTGGACCTGAATATCTTCCTGAAGAATGGGATTGTAGATTTTTCCATTTTTGCGATTATATTTTGTGCTTCGAAGATTATATTCAGATGTATGATGTACTTCTACTGAAGTGTACCATGGATTCTTTTATGACTTTTTTTTATTTGATTTTTTTTGTCTCTTAATTTTTTTCTACTAAACTGCAAAAAAATTACTGGGTCCAAGGAAATGCGATGAAATATTTCTGTGCAATAAATGTGAAAATTAATAAGTGGAAGAAATTATTTTTTGAAAACTAAGAACCTAGTCTCTTCGAATCTCGCTTTGAATCTGTTTTTTACAGACGAAGAAATATTTCCTCGTTTCAGTGAAATGTGATAATACTAAGGTGTGCATTTATTTTGTGTTTCAAGTATGTATGACTCATACAACGGATTCTTTTCTATTTTAAAATAGAATTTGACAATATTTGAAAATACGGTTTTTATAGTAAAAATGTTTTCACTAACATAATTTAAAATTGATGCAAGAACGGAAAAGATTCTTCGATTCGAGATAAATCGACTGATATAATATTAATACACTTTATTGAAGATTAAGGAAGTTATGCTCATTTCTAATATTTGAATCATCTGTTTCAAGCAGAAAAACTTTTTTCATCGACATAATTCAAAGTTGGCGCATGAATAGAAAAGACTTTTTGATCATAAATGTTCGAATAGAATAATTCTGACAATTTTTGTAAAGAAATCATCAAGCTGGGAAAGGGATAGGGTACGACAGAACTATTCCCTTCCCTTTTCCAGCTAGACAAATTTTCATTCCGAATACAAAATTTGATTTGTCTAATTTGTCTTTGTATTTAAATAATTGTATTATTTTGTAATTTTGTATTTTTTCGTAAATTTCTATTTTTAAATTGATCAAAATGAAGACTTCGGTTTTTCTATTATTGAAAAAAATAACTAATGCTTCCTCTATGAGGAAGCAAATACATTTGCTAACGGGAATAATTATAAATACAAACGAAGTGGAAACACTCGAGATCAAATTCACAGCTAGTTTTAATTTGGACTGAGTTTTGTCAGTCGAATTTAATTGCATTTTTTAATGAAAAATCAGGGTGTTTACTCACTCGGAAAACCTGGGATTGTCAGGAAATTTGTATATACCTGGAAAATTCTGAGAATTTTTTTGAGCGTGCTTGATGATTATTTTAATTTGTAATATAAAATTATATAACATTACTTTTTCCTTCGTGAAAGTATCTTCATAGTATTCTTATTATACTTATTTATGTCAAACCTTTTAAAAATATTTTCTCTAATCTTAGGAAAATATCTTTCATTAAAAATATCAATATCATTATTTTTTTAAAGCTTTCCGTATTAAAATTCCTAAAAACTTGTACTATTAAGATATCACTTGTCCTTATTTGTGACGTTACATCCACTAATGAAGAAACAGTTATTGAATTTTATATATAAATAGTACCCTATTTACATATTTAAATATTTTTTACAATGACCTCACAAGAATTATCCGTATTAAGAACAATTATACCTGGAAAAGTTTAGACATAATTGAAAAAAAAACCTGGAATTGTCAGGGAATATTTTTTTAGGATTTGAGTAGAGGCTCTGTTTCAAGGTATGATTATTAATAATTAGGTTATTAGTTAATCAGACCATTAAAATGAGAAACGTAACATAAGAGTCGCGTAAAAAAAATAAGAGGACCAAAGTGGTTTGCATGCAATTATTAAAGAACGAATTTTTTATCACTTGTTTCTCTTTCGTGCACAGCTCGAGGAGAAGTAAAAAATTCATGACCTCTCGACAGATTTTTACAATAGCAAAGAACTAGATTGTTACATGCGCGTTCGGTTTGACTTAATTTAAAATTTGCGAAACGAATCGTCAAGTTCTCTCAAACGTACGCGTAAGCTCTTGAGCCAACCTCTGCTTCAATATATTTGAAATTTAAATTCGTTTTTAAATTTGAACCTAAATATTTAGATTTCCTGGATGTAATATTAAAAACTAAATTAACCTAATTTTGAAAGCCCTAGCTTCACCCTCAACCGTAAACGAATGACAAGAGTGTAATAACGCAACTTTTATGGCAGAAACTTTCCATGGATTTTTCCGATCATAAAACTTTAATTAAATTTCCATAAATTATCTTTCGAAGAGGCAAATCGTTTAAGTAATCTTTTCCAATTCATCAGTATTATATTTTCTTCAAATTACTTAAATAATGTTTATCTCTCACCTGATATTGGTATTCGCGCAAAATGAAGTAAAGTCTCTTAGGATCATTCTGAGCAAAAAAATGTAAAGAAAAAATCTTTGGTGTGAATAAGAATGCACCAGCTGACTAGCTCGTAAGTTGAGCAAAGTCGCAAAGAGGACAAGTAATTGCTTGGAGTGTAAAATTACGAGCGAAGAGACACCAAGGAAGAAACGTGGTGCTTACATTCTCTGGAGAAATCCCTCTGACATGTAAGCACGACTTTTAAAGAGACGCACTGCAGTTAAAGAAATATCTACTGAGAAAAGTTTGAATGTGTCCGAAACTTTTTCTACTTAAATCGTAAAATTTTTGTAATGGAAAGGGTTTCTTCCACCTCATTTTGTCAGGGAAATTTGTTCGTCAAGGAAAGTCAGATTTTGAAACAAAAATGCAAAAGTCGGGGAATTTCTGTGAGAAGCATCAAAAGATCTGGAAGGATTTGAAATATTTTAGGGTATTTTAAAAGTTTCTAATGAATTTTTAATAAAACTTCAAGGAATTCTCTAAAGTCTTGAAAGGTTTCAAGGAATTTACAACGATTTTAATGATTTTAAGGAATTTAACAAAATTTTCATGGGATTTTGAAGAATTTCGGAAGGTATGGAACGATTTTGAAGGACCTATAACTATATTATTATAGGTCTGTGGAATTTTTCATTGTTTTCAATAATTTTAAGGGGCTTCGAAGGGTTTAATTTATTTTAGGGTATTTAAAAAGATTCCAAGGCATTTTCAAACATAATAACAAATTCAAGGGATTCCCAACAATTTCAATGATTTTAAGCGATTTAACCAAATTTTCATGTGTTTGAAAAGAATTTCCTAAACTTTCGGAAGATATGGAAAATTTACTGTCCTTTTTCGAAATCGGCCGGAAAACTTGAAAACATTTTAAAATTAACAAAATGGCGCTGATTTGTTTGAAGATAATAGTATATTGTGAACCAAGGATAAAAAGAAGTTTCACTCCTTGGTACACACGATACTTTATGTAAAAAAGTTATGATTTACTAATGAGCCCATAATACTCCTCGGAGTATTATGGACGCATTATTGTACTGCGCCCATGGGCATTCACTTCTGTTGTGTAAACGACTACTTTCAGAACTGAAAGGTCGCTGATAAAACGCGTAAATCGTGCCTGCGTTGCATAAAAATACTATTTTCACCAAAAAAACCAAAATATACTGTTTGCCAATTTCTTGTTATTTTTATTTTATAAGGAGCACAGTCCCGTGAGTTTCATGCGGGAAGACCTGTTTCTCGTATATGAAATCTTGCACATCGTTTATGAAAAAAATGTGAAAATTCCATTTTTAGAAAAAAAATTATCCACCCTCTAGATTCTAGAAATTGTTTATCCTAAATAAAACCGAGAGGATGTCTTTCTTACAAACAAATAAATTCGCCATCAAATTGGTAAAATACTTTTTTTTTGTGAAAGTAGGCTTTTTATATTTTCCAATAAATTTTAGTGCTGCGATTTTTAAAATAAATTTTGACCCGTTTGCAAAGTTTCTGACAATTTTGAAAAACGGGAACGCAGGTCATGAAAAATTTGGAATTACCTTTGAATTCCTAGTAATTATCTGAAGTTTGTTTAATTCTTTTTAATTCTCTTGAATTTTTAAAATTAAGTTGAATTCTTCTAAATTCACTAAATTCTACTCAATTCAATGGATTAATTTGGAAACTTATTTCAAACTTACTGAATTCAACGCATTTTTCATATTGTTCAATTCTTCTCAATTCACTTTTAATTTTTTTTTATTTCACGTTAAATTCATATGAATTTCGTCGAATTCTTCTCTTTACCCTCAAAATGTATTTAAATTAATTCCAATTTTACTGAAAGCAATCGATTTAAAAAAATTTTCCAGGTCATTTGAATTCTTATAAATTTAAATAAGTCACTTTTAGTCACTTTTAGTGTTATAAATTAGTAACTTTTGGTAACTTCTTCGGTTTAAATAGTTCGCGTTTTCTATTATTTCAAGTAAAGTAGAATAATAAATAAAAAGTTAGTCAGGACTCATTTCATCAGTGTATAAGCCGAGCTCTCTAAGAAGTAATAAATAAAAAGAAAGGAGAAATTAGTAATGAAACTAATCTGGAAAATATCCCAATATGAACGAACAGTAATGGGAACTTCATTCCCAGGAGAGAAGTTTCATTGGATTTTAACCTCATCTGCTTTTGTAGGGATTCTACTTTGAAACGACAGCTCTGATTGCCACAGAGTGCAGCTTCATGTCACCGTGACTAGAAGAGGTGAATGTAGTCGGACAAAGGACATTTGAGACGCAGATGCTGCAACAAATAAAGGATGATTTCTCACGCATTTGAAATTGTTTGAATATTCAAGGAGTTATTTATCATTGTGAGAAATAGAAGTTGAAATGAAAATAATATAGGAACACTGAAGATCATGTCTGTTATAGAACTTAAGTATGAGGGGAACCTACGCCTTTCAGAATTTTGTGTGGATTCATACTCCTCCCCAGTAATGGGATCTTACAAAACTTATAATATGGCAGGTCAAGTAATAAGATGCGCTTTTCAGCGAGTTTCGAGAAAAGCGTCTTGAAAAAAATCCCAGCACGTTACATGGACCGGGATTGCGAGGTGCCACCGCTTCGAGTTTTTGAGCAGAAAGTCCGGACTCGATTCCTGCTGGCGAAAATTTGTGTTAATTTTTTGTTTTCATTGAAATTATGTTTTATTGTAATTGACTATTTAATTCATTTAAATCAACAATTTTTTTTGTTTCAACCTTTACCGCTTTTACTCCGACGAAAGTTTTCTTTTTTTTTTATATAAAATTCTAATTTTTCTTCATTTAGCTGATATCAAAATAAAATATAAATACAATTTGTTCGATTATTATTATTATTATTATTATTATATTAGGGTTGCTACAGATCAGGGAATTCCAGAGACAGGGAATGCCAGAGAAAGTTCAATTAATTTGTTGAAAATTCAACAATTTTATTAAAAACCCATTTTTTGGCTGAAAGTTCGTCTTTGGGTTAAAAATTCGTATTTTTTGGGTGAATTCATCTGTTTTTGGTTTAAAATTTTTCATTGAAATATCTACTATTTCAATTTTCATTGAGAATTAATCTTTTTGGCTGAAAATTCAAGTAAGTTGAAAGTCTGTTGAAAATTCATTTTTTTAATCATTCATCATTTTAGTTTCAAAAATTACGTTTTTGTTCAAAATTGATGTGATTTATGAATTTTTTGTTTGAAAATTAATTTTTTCAAATTAAAGTTTATCCTTTTCAGTTGAAAATTCAAATTTTTTTGTTAATTCCTGTATTTTGTTGATTTTTTTTTGTGGTAATAATTTAACTATTAGATTTAAAATGCCCCTAAAAATTTAAATCTTTTTTTGAAAATTCATGTACATGTTTTGTTAAACATTATTCTTTTTTGGTAGAAAATTAATCTTCTTGATTTAAAATTCATGTTTTTGGTTGATAATTCATTTCTTCGGTCGAAAATTATTATTTTTTTTTTTAAATTAAAAGTCAATTTTTGTAACTGAAAGTTTAACTTTCATTTTTGCCGAAAATGTAAATTTTTGGTAGAAATTTTATCTTCTTGGTTTAACATTCATCTGACAGAAAATGTAACTATTTTGTTGAAATTTTATTTACTTAATTAGAGAATTAGGTTTTTTACAGAAGAATTTAAGTATAAAGTAATCTCATCAGGGGAACTTTCATATTTTTAGTTAAAAGTTCATCACTTTGATTGACAATGTACCTATTTTGTAGAAAATTTACTTTTTCTTGGTTGAAAATTAGGCTGTCTAGTCGTCCCGAAAAATTCGGGTGAGTTGGAAGAAGGGATGGACTATAGTCATCCCGAAAGTTCGGGACGACTAGCGAAGCTTATGGCAAATATTTGCCTACTCATCCCGAATTTTGGGACGAGATACTTCGTAAAAATTAATTGTTTTGATTGAAACTTCCATTGTTGGTTCAGAATTTATCTTTTTGAGTGTGGAAAATCAACTATTTGGTTGAAAATTCATGTATTTTGCGTATGTCTTACGTATTTTGTGAATGGCGCTTTTGTTTCCATAATCATTGATCTGCTTGCTGAAAGGTTGTTTTTCTATCTAAACAAAAATTTAGAACGGTCAGGGAACATGAAAAATTGATCAGAAAAAATGCAGGGTTATTATTGAACAAAAAATTGCATAAGGAATCAGAATTTTTGAAGGATATCGCGGCACTGAATTACCTTTCAAATATTCGCTTCGGAAGTGATAAAGGTTGAAAACTCAAATTCTTTTATATGAAAAGAAAATGGTTAAAAATGAATATTTTGACTTGATTGAAATATATATTTAAAAATGATAAATTATGACGATCTGATCTAACTGGGAGTTAAAAAATATTCGTTTCATAGTCCATGTGACGTGCGTGGATTTTTTCAAAGCCATTTTTTTCGAAAATGGCTAAATCTTATTCATTTATTATATTACAAGTTTGGTAATGACCTTTTACAGGATGTATATGAATTAAAACGTAATTTCGAAGGTTGTAGATTCCTCTTGTTGGCTCAGATTCTCGTGAGTTTAATTTGAAATCTAGTATAATAAATTTTAACATCAAATCTCATCAATCACCCTGTTAATATCTTGTACAGCAGTCTTGTCAGTTGTTAGCAAGGTCTAATAATCAATAAATATAAAGACTGACCCCTTGTCGAAGCACTTCTGTTTAATGGTCTAGTTTAACATTAAATTCAAACTTCTAAAGACCCTCATGGCCTAGCTCACACTCTGCTTTTAGTTCACAAACTAAATTCAACTAAAACAAAGACGAAACAAGTTTAATTATAGGACAAACTGCACCTTATAAAGTAGGGCAATATGTTTTCATTATCCTACCTTTACTAAGAAATTTAATTTATTTTAGGCCACTTCCAATTTCTAAGGTTCTAATTTTAAGGATCACAGTCCGTCTTCTTTTTTTTTGCCCCCCCCCCCCCTCTCTTTTTTTGGAAGGTTACGATTATTTTTTAAGAATCGTAAACAGATATTCAAGACATTCGAAAACAAGGCGCATTAAAATAGTTTCTTTTGGATGATGCCAATTATTTCAAAGCTTCACTAAAAGATTGTTTTGCCAATTTTGTAGATTTGCAGGGCATTGTCAACAACAAAGAAATAAGTAACGATTCAGTTGGGAAACTCAACCCGAAAGATAAATCAATAACAGCGGAATTAAGGTGATTTTTCACGAAAATAGGTTAATAAATTCTTTGAAATAAAAAGAATGTAAATACTAATATCAAATTCAAATTAACACGCTTCAAATTCTTATATCTCAATTAAAACTATTTTGTTTTTATTAAAATAGAGTAATTTTGAAGCAAATTGTAGAATTTTCCACCAAAAAAGGTGAAATTTTCAACGAAAAATGTATTAATTGATATTTCTATCAAAAATGATTTCAATTGGAAATAAAAAACAGTGCAAACTAAATTAATAGAACCCAATGATAAATTCACCTATTTTTAATTGCACGTTAATTATTTTTAATTGAACAGTGTGTTATTACGATTTTGATTCCGAATTCATTTCTATTTTGCTAAAAACTCATACTTTATGGTTGAAAATTAAAATATTTGGCTACAAAACTCATATTTTATGGTCCAAAATTTGACTATTTTGTTGAAAATTTGCCGTTTTGATTGGAAAATACGTCATTTGGATTCAAAATTAATCTTTTACCAAAAGCCAACTTTTTTCGTTGAAAGTTTATTGTTTTTAATTTTCAAAAGTCACTATTACATTTTTCTTTCAAAATTAATCTCTTATGTTTGAAAATTTAATTGTTTTGTTGAAAATTCAAGTATTTTGTTAAAAAGTAATCTTCCTTCGTTGAAAACTCAACTACTTGCTTGAAAGTTG
The DNA here is from genome assembly GCA_932178445.1 of Andricus quercusramuli. Lineage (NCBI taxonomy): Eukaryota > Metazoa > Arthropoda > Insecta > Hymenoptera > Cynipidae > Andricus > Andricus quercusramuli. Next base: position 155,962 of record CAKNXH010059921.1, on the reverse strand, counting down.
AACTACTTTGTAAAAAGTTAATTTTTTGTTATTAAACATTTAAATAATTGGTTAAGAATTAACGTTTTTTGTTGAAAATTCAACTGTTTTTTTAGACAATTCTCCTTTTTGGCTTGAAAATTCCACAATTTGGATTAAATTTTTTTCTTGATTTCAAATTAAAATCTTTTTCGGTTAAAGTATCAACTACTACATTTTTTATAGAAAATTCGTTATTTTGGCTATAAAAATCTACAGTTTGGTTGCATTTTTGTTCTTTCTTGACTGAAAAATCTTTCAGTTGCAAATTTATCATTTAGGTTAAAAATACAACTGTATGGTTGAAAATTAATCGGTTTTGGTTGATAATTAAACTGTTATGTTCAAAATTCGTCTTTTTTTTCGAGATGAAAATTATTTTCGGTTGAAAATCGATTTTATTTTAGATGAAAATTCAACTTTTTTGTTGGGAAATCATATATTTGGTATGATCATATGTGTGTGTTGTTCAAAAATTCAACTGTTCAGTTAAAACTTAAACTCTTCGTTATCAATTCGTCTCTTACTTGAAAGTTGAACTATTTGATTCTTAATGCAATGGTTTGGTTGAAAATGATTTTTTGAATTGAAAATTCGACTTTTTGGTTGTAAATGTATATTTCTTGGTTTAAAATTTACTTTTTTGTGGAAAATTCATCTTTTCGGGATTAAAAGTAAAATTTTTTCTAAAAAATTCGATTTTAGCTTAAAATCTCAATTATTTTGTTGAAATATCGTCTTTTTGGTTTGAAACTTCATCTCTTTTGGTAGACAATTTAATCATGATTTTTGGTTGAAAATTCAACTACTGTGTTAAAACTGCAACATATTTCGTATTGAAATCTTAGGAATATGGTACCTATATTAATTTAATTTAAAAGAATTTATTCCCCTATTACTTCTCTATTATTCCCATATTTTCGTGCAAAATTACCCTATTTCCTTTTTTTTGAGAGCATTTTCGGATGTGAAGTCTATCTGATAGCATGGATCAATTTGATCAACTTCGACGTTGAACAAATATGTTTCTGAACACGCCTAGCTTCCACCTCATTTTCACCACGTGAGAAGATCTAGAAGTGGCAAGAAAAAGTCGATTTCCTGTGAATGGCACTTGCCACAATAGTTGATCAAGAGGAGCACAAAGGGGAGGCTTTGCGATCTTTTTTCCCCTGATAAACCTCAGGTTCTTGATAAAACTCCTTAGAAAGCTGCATCTTCGTGTTTCGCGCCGAACACAAAACATCTAGAATGCCAGTACATTGTATGTCACTATCTGTCCAGGACCTTCTTCTTTTCAAGTGCTTTGCCTTTGCAATTCCTACCATCGGATCATGAAAACGAATCACATATGTTGTATATTTGGATTATATGTATGTTGTGTACCGGCTTAACTGGATGGGATTCATGTGACTGAGCGTTAATCGATGCGTGGATTATATGGAGAGAAATGAGTCCTTTATGACGGATCAGCTGCAAGAGAAGGTCGATGGAACGCTTGTTATTTTGCATAGGCAAGGGCCGCAGATATTATTGAAATTCTCCTCAGCCTTGTGTTAAATCAAAAGGACTAAAAAACGTTGTCCTTAGTCTATAAAATCGAGCTATTCAGGACGCATCTGAATAGTTTTAGGATAGGCCACAAATTTCTAAAAATTGTGTACAAGGGGCCTTTCAAAAACTACGTTACAATTCCGGTTAGGAGGTTAACGCAGAATGTGACATCACACAGAAAAATATACATTTTGAATAATAATTGTTTAAAAATCTTAAAAAAGGGACATTCACAAAACACGTGATATGTTCGGGAGGGGGAGGGGGGGGGGGAATAATTCCCTGTGTTAAAAACTATGGAAAATGCTTCATGCTTGAAATTGAAGATATGGGAATTTAGACGTCTCTGTGAAATTTCCAATTAAAATGGTTCATAGGTAAATCATTTTGAATTAAGGACGCTAAACATTCAATCATTTCAGTTTGATGCTTTTCATGTTAGATAACTTGGAACTAGAAGCGTGTGAAATCGAACAATTTTTTGAATTCGATAACAATTTTTTGATAAAAATAAATCGTTCAAACGCTTGCAATTTGTTTGATCACCCTAAAGCCAACTTACATAAACATTCTCAAAGAAAACAAAATATTACTTAAAAAATATATTCTTACCAAAATTTATAAATTAAAACCATCATTTGAACGATTTTAAATTCACTATATTCAAAATTGAATGAATTAGGATTTACATGGTTCAAAATCGTAAAATTTTCTGATGGAAGTCTTAATAGTTGAATAATTTAATCGAACACGTTTAAAATTGAATAATTTTGGATTGAAAATTAATAAATGAGACAATTTCAATCGATAAATATTTTGCAACTTCAAATTCTTCCTTTATCTCCTTTTTTCATTTTCAAGCTTTAATGGAAAAAATTCTTCATTTTTAAATAAACTTGGTTTGAAACTGTTTAATATTTGAATTATTTTCATGTTTGAAGACCTCGAAATAAAAATAATTCAATTTTTGAGACTTGTACTTCGGAATTGTACAATTTCAAATGTTTTTCGCTTGATTATTAGATGAATTAATTTGGAGATTTTCCTAGGGTGGCCTCAGGTCAGTTAAAACCTGGAAATCAGGGAAAATTCACAGAAGTTTATTGATCAGGGAAAGTCAGGGAAAACTGAGAGATTTTGACAAAAATCTTTGAAAAGTCAGGGAATTTCTATAAGAGGCACTTTAAATAACTGTCAAAGATATTAAATTTTAAATTTTCCAATTTCAATTTTAAATTGTTTTATTGCGTTTATAAAAGATGTCATGTTCAAAATGTTACAAGATCAAATTCATGCATTTGATGCTAATGGCCAGGGAAAATGAAAAATTGGTCAGGCAAAAGTTAGGGAACTTTGAAAATTAAATTTGCGATCACCATGATATAATATTCTTGTTAGTAATTTATTTGGCTTGTAATTCTTTTCCTTTTTTCAGTTGCTTCCTCCTGACGATTACGTTTTCAGTTTAAAATTTTATTATCTGATAGCCAATCCAATAATTTTGGTTGAAAAGTAATTATGTTTAGGTTGAAAATTCAACGTCTACTGGAAAAAGTAAACTCACTTCGAGCACTGTGCCGTCATCAGTTGAAAATTCGTCAGTTGTTTGAAAAGTTGTATTTTTTGGTTGAAAGATGAAATCTTTCGTTAAAAATTCTTTTTTTCCGTCGCAGAATCATCATTTTGGTTAAAAATAAAAAATGGGTCGGGGAAAAATCAGGGAATTTTGAAAGTGAAGTTGTGCGGCTACCATGATGTTTTTTTTTAGTACACCAGAGTCTTGCTATTTGAACGCGCGATCGCACGCGTTATATGAATTCCTAGAATTGCTGGTCCCCGCAATTTCTCAGGGGGCAGGGCGAGAGACGTTTGCGACTCCCCCTCTGAAGGGACGCATGCACTAATACTCAGACATAGATTGCGCAATATTATGGAAACGGTTCAGACGGCCCTGATTGTTTACGTTTCGCTGTACGCGCTATATGAGTATTTCAAACTATCTTTGTTTAATTTTGAGAGTTTGAATTAAAAAATTGCTGAGTGTTGAGTGGTAGTTAAAGGATTAAAATGAAGATTGAAGATTACAACCGATTATAAAGATAGTGTGTACCATTTTCCAAGACTGGTTAAACTTTCCGAAGTTTCGATGGTCTAAACTCCAAAAAAAGGAAACTTAATGCCCACCAGGTATGAAAAAGCTAATTGACCGAGTTATCTACCGAGATAGAGTTGAAAGTTGAAGATCCTAAGTGTATAGATAAAGTTTTGAATTCCCGACTAAAAAAAACTCATTATCCCTTTATCGTGCAAACGAGTTTTCAGATTTACGGTGTTCCGATAAATATGCACGGGCAACTTCCTGGAAAGTTTTCGATACCTATGTGTCTTATCGTGTCGTGTACTTGGATAGGTTTCGCCATTGTCTAGCTTGGGTATATATGACTCTGGGGGGACTATTGCTCTTAGATTCGACAGACGATAAAGAAGAAACGAATCTACTTTATGTTACAGAGATTCAGAAAACTCAGGCCATAGGAAAGCCTCTAAGGGACCATAAGTATGTGGACATCTATCGTGAGAAGCCCATAAGAGTTGCTGTCAAGGTTTTGGTGCCGGTCCGTGAGCACCCCAAGGTAATTCATTTTTTCTTTTCAAATTTTACATGTACATATGTGAAAATTCACTGAAATATTACATATTTTAAAGCTTAAATAGGATTATTCCATTATGACGAAGGAAAATTACATTTTTAAATAAAATTTAAATAAGAACTTGTTTAATCGGGTTGAAAAAATTCTTAAAGATTTTTTCATTAAGTCTGGTCTTATTTGAAGAACGTTCTTTCAACATTAAATCCTGTAATTAAATGTCAACGTTGAGCTGACTTGAACCCCTTTCCCTTCCATTCATAGGCTGAAACCACTTGTAAGGCGACTTCCTAATTATCTCAAGGCAATTATTTTAGAAGTGTAATGGAGCGACTCACCTAATTTTTCAAGACCCCAATGAAAGAAACGAACTTGTTGAACTCGTGAGAAAGCTTTTGAAAAGCCGACGTTAAGAATAAGATAGGTGCAGTATTTCCGTAACGAGCTAAAAAGCTTCTACCAATATTAGAGTGGCCACAAGTCAGGGAAAACCTGGAAATCATGGAAAAGTCAAGGAATTTTGTTGGTCAGGGAAAATCTGGAAAAGTCAGGGATTTTGAAATGTACTTGAAGTTACGAACGTTCATATGAACGAAATTGAAGATTTTTTTCCGAATTTTTTTTTGGCCTTAATCATTTAGGAGGTCAAAAAATGATATTCTGTCAGAACGGTTTCTCGAATTTTCAATTTTTACGGGGTTGCTACCCTTACACATCACCCATTATTCAGACCTGCCTAATACAAGTTTCATTGCCGATATTTGAAAAAATGAAGACGTCAAAAATCCTATTTTTTTATCCCGCGAATTATAGGGTAGGTGAGAATGCTCGGCAAGACCCCTAAAAACTACCCTTATGGCATGCAGCCCTAAAATGTTAAAAAAAACAATTTTGATTGTCGATATTTGAAAAAATAAAGACGTCAAAAATCCTATTTTTTTATCCCGCGAATTATAGGGT
>CAKNXH010059921.1:77321-145075 GCA_932178445.1 Andricus quercusramuli | reverse complement strand
ATTCGCGGGATAAAAAAATAGGATTTTTGACGTCTTCATTTTTTCAAATATCGACAATCAAAATTGTTATTTTTAACGATTTATGTGTGCATACTATAAGGGTAGTTTTCAGGGGTCTTGCCGAACATTCTGACCTACCCTATAATTCGCGGGATAAAAAAATAGGATTTTTGACGTCTTCATTTTTTCAAATATCGACAATCAAACTTGTCAATTTTAACATTTTAGATCTGCATGTCATAAGGGTGGTTTTTAGGGGTCTTGCCGAACATTCTCACCTACCCTATAATTCGCGGGATAAAAAAATAGGATTTTTGACGTCTTTATTTTTTCAAATATCGACAATCAAAATTGTTTTTTTTAACGATTTATGTGTGCATACTATAAGGGTAGTTTTTAGGGGTCTTGCCGAGCATTCTCACCTACCCTATAATTCGCGGGATAAAAAAATAGAATTTTTGACGTTCTTAAATTTTCGAATATCGACAATCAAACTTGTATTAGGCAGGTCAGAATAATGGATGATGTTGAAGGGTAGTTAACCCCGTAAAAAATTTTTATTCAACAATTCTTTCCGACAGAATATTATTTTTCACCCTTCTAATAGATTTAAGCGAAAAAAAAATCGAAAAATAATTTTTTTAATTTCGTTCATATGAACGTTCGTAACTTCAAGTACATGATTTTGAAAACAAAATTGCAAAAGTCAGGGTATTTCTTTTTAGTCACTTTTTAAAGATAAAGTCACTGTAGCCACTTTTTCAAATGATAAGGTCACTTCTGTTAAGTTTTGAAATATTTTAGGGCATTTAAAAATATTCCAAGAAATTTTAAAGAAAATTTTAATAATTTGAAAGGACTTTAAAGGATTTAAAAGATTTTAGGTTATTTTTAAAAATTCTAAAGAATTTTCAAGTTTTTGAAGAATTTTCTAAGATTTCAGGAAATACCCTCAGATTTCATGTAATATCACATGATTTGATAATGCATATTTAAATGGATTTAAAAAGAATTCATTCATAGCAAATTAGTGATTTCGTTGGATTTCAAAGGTTTGCATATATTTCAAGGTATTTCCAAATATTTTTAAGATTTTAGGATATTTTAAAAGATTGAGGGACTTACAATTGATATTAATAATTTGAAGGGATTTTAAAGAATTTCATACTTGCACCTTGTGATTCATCTCCTAAAAACTGGGTGGCGGGGAGGGCTTTGGACATGAAAACATTTCTCTCTCATGCGCCCATTTAAATGTAAGTGTACACCAGAGGCTCATTTAACGAGGAACATGTGCGGATGCACTCGGCCCGTTTCAGTTTTCCTAGCTATACTTATGCAGTGAGCTGCAAATCCCCGGTAGACGTGTTGCGAAAATTCTCGTACTTTTCCAAGTGGGGACTGGAATGAATGAGGATTATCATTGGCCAACGGGTGTTTACGGCCAAGTTTTTTTTTACAAATGTTGACTCTGGGTAGAACCGTCGAAAAGCTTTTTGAGCTGATACGTTCTCTTAGCCTTTTTTTTTATTGAGTCTTTTTGTGACGATATGAGCTGTGGTTATATCAGATTGGCTCTATATTATTATTGGATTTTAATAACTCTTCCCATAGCCACATCAACTCTAATTACACAGGATAGGCGACGAAAACCATTCTTGTGATATAATCGCCTTAAAGTACAAGGTTCCAAATTTAGTATGAGCTACATTAGAAGTCTATAACATAGTTTGCACCTTACACCATTAAAAATGAAAGAAGCACTATGGAAAAATTCAATTTCCTTTGTTTTGATATCATTTTATGCTGTGAAGTCTGAATTTAAAAATTTTACTTGACCGAGTTATTTTGGTAGTAGAAAGAAGGTATTTAGATTCTCGGGATTGATTCTCAACGATTGGCAAAGGAAAGCAAGATCTCTACATATGCGATTTAACGACGGTAGGAATTACGGAGGTTTGACATTAATCCAGACAATTACCTCTTCTCTTCTGGCATTCAGTTCTTCGAATTAAAGGACACTTAAGTCGAATATATATATGAGCACACGATAGAGACAGTGTGATAACGAAAGCGTTGTGACAAATTAGGAAAATTCCCTGCAGTTACATCACTTATACGTATAGGAATCAGGCAAGGTTTAATGATGAGCTTGGACAAATAGGATCTAAACTGAACACGGTTAATTTTCTCATTAAAGGCTTGGTTCATTTTGGAAAATATGCTTGATAGTGCTAAATTACTGTTTCAAGTTTCATGTTCAGGATATGAAAACTTACGAATAATTTCCGTTGGAAACCATCAATATCGATAATACCACGGGAGCATGTAGAACAATCTGCATTGGGATAATGCATGGTCTAAATGCACGACTTTGATTAATCGGCGGCAAAGTTTGGTTCCACTGTGGTGATATATTTAATTAAGAACTTTAATTAGTCATTTTACTTCAAAAATGTATTCATACTACCGGGCTCGGACTCACGACAGTATTTGGCACTTTTTTTTAACGATGTTACTATTTTGACAAAAACGCCTCACTATTTTCTCGTACCTAATATAGTCAATATTATCTTGTAATAATTTGACAAAGCTTACTAAATCTAACACATTAATTAAATTCCTAAAAATTTGTACCGTCAAGAAATTACTTGCCCTTTTATTAAGTTACTTTCACAAATATAAAAAAAAAATTATTTAATTTTAGATATGTGGAGAACAGTTTTTACCCTTAACTTAAAGGATTGCGGGGTCTATTGTCTTTTAAAAAATGCAACATTCAGTACTTAAATTTTTAATTAACTTATTAAGAAAAATTACACATTGAAAAATGTAGATATATGTGGAAAAAGACCTGGAATTATCAGGAAATTTTTTTCATGATTTGAGTAGAAATCCTGGTTGACACTCTTTTTGAATATGTCAAATGAGTCTGAGGTCTGATACTGTAGTGCATTATTCAGAAAGAAAACTTTTGATTATCGATAATTGAAATAGAAGTGAAGAGATTCAAGTTCAAAGATAATTTAAACCATTAACCTGAAAAGAGTTTTAGTTGAGGATGATGCTTTCAGCTGGTAATTAAAATGGAAAATGAAAGGTGGAAATTTTAGCTAATCAAAGCGGAGATTGGATTTTTGGAAACTGAAACTCGCTGAAAGCCCTAGTGAAATATAGTTCCCCTTGCTTGGAACATAACATCATTTATGGACCTTCCAATAACGTCCTTGATTTACACATTCCCAGTATTACGACTTGCGATATTGTACCATTTCATCCACTTCCGCCCCTTCGATGAGCCGTAGATGATTAGCCGTAGAATCATTATCGGCTAATAGAAGCCGGCCAGATCGGATCTTCTCGCATTGAAGTGAGTAATGGGTCGGAAAGCTGCAATGTACTGCACGCGGTCCTATATGACCGGATTCGTAGCCGCAGCATCTGTTACCAAGCTTACGGTTGCAAATACACATGTTCTTGTTACTAGCTCTCACCGCCCAGTAAGAAATACTAATCGGCGAAACATCATTGTCCCAATGGGAATACATGGAAAGATGTTTTATTACGTAACCTGTGCCAGAGTATTTGCTGTTGTGATATAGTAAAATGCAGGTTTTTGTAACTTCTATTGTAAGGAAAATAACGTATTATTTTCCCGATTTTTTTATATTGGAAGTTTTACAAATCAATATTCTGCACCTGCAAGGTCTGTCCGGAAAATAGCTGACCTTGTGCTCACCTAATTCTACTATTGTCAAAAACAAGTATTTACCATTTAGGGGGGACCTCTGCAACGCCTTCTACCAAGTGACACGAACTTGCGAATCTTAAGTCGACTAGTGTACACAGTTGCATAAACGTCTCACCACGTACGCGTCGCATTTCAGGATGACGGAATGCACTGAACAAAGCGTGTGTATAAAATTTTACCAAAGACTTGGCCATTCCTTTTCGGAAATGATCGTTATGATTTGGAAAGTATACGGTGATGAGTCTGTGAGTGATACTCAAATTAAAGAATGGTTTAGGCAATTAAAAAGTGGTCGTATTTCAGTGGAAAGTGACCCTCGACTTTAGTCGGGAATCCAAGAGCACTTTGGTGTCCATTTTAGATCCGTATGATCTGATGATTGATTCTTGTGCAGAATGTTCTCCTGATTCCGAATATATCAGGTGTGCACATAAAAAATTCCCAGTCCCCCTGAGGGTTTACATTTTTCTTGTATCTGTTCCCTATTCCTTTACATACCCCCCACACACTCTTACTTGGTGGTGGGAGTGGGACCTACAGCTTAAGGTTGGTTCCGAACCACCAAGAGCAACAGCTTTAAGTACTTAGAAAACCTTTTTCTCTAGAGGGGTACCGGTCCCACGACTCTCCGGAGATGAACAAGTCCCTTGCTAGGCAAGTGTTCGCCGCATGGGACCACCGACGCTCTTCCAGAGTGCGAGGCGGGAATCAAACCCGCAAGCCGACAGAGTGGGTCCAAAGCCTACGCCTCAACCCCCACGACCATCGTCCCACATTAAAGATACAACTTTGTGTGCGGTATAAATTTTGCATACGTCAAATGCGTAAAAAGCAATGAAAAGTGAGGTTATGCGGATCGTTTAATAAGTTTTAAATTAATAAGTTATTATATTTATATATTATATTATATTTAATAAGTTTTCGGATAAGTTTTCGCGTCACAATCTAGCATTCCTAATTTTATGAACAAATCCATTTTCTTCATTTCGCACGTTTTTTTGCAGTGAAAAAATTTACTTGCGCACATTGGGTGCTAAACGATATTCACTCATGCGCATGCGCACTTCCTCCGCTAGCCCACAAATGAAATCTTTTAATAGTTAAAGGAATTAATTTGCAAGTCAAAAGAAATCGTTCATCAGTAAAACTACTTCCGTTTTGCATGTAACGGAAGTCTTTGAACAGTGAAGCGATTTTATTGATGGACAAAAGAAATCGTCTTAATTTCAAAGGACGCATTCTGAAAGGAACGTAATTTTCCTGTTAATAGACTTTTTCTTAGAGTGTACTTGAAGCCAATGAAACGCATTTCCAAAATTTGGGTCCTCGACCTACGCCCTTTTGCCCAACGACTCTTCAAATATTAATGTGTTAATTAATGCAAAATTATTAATGTTCAATCATCGACAATGTATCGCGCGGAAGAGATAACAAAAAAGGGAATCGAGAGCTCGAAGCAAACCCGGTCAAGAGCTATTCGGTGGTGTTCAATGGTGTTATCTTTTAGCCCCTGTCAGAATCAGGCTTTCATGCAAAACATTCGTGTTTAATGGTGTGGTAATCGAATGTTACGGTCAGCCTATTGCATTGACACTTCCGCGATAAAACCATTAGTCAATGTTATTAAGTCAGAAGCGAGATCTAGTAATCCCTTACACACCACATTTCCATTTACATTCATCTGGTTGTCGCCTTTAACAAAAAGCTCAGAATCTATTACTGCAAATGAACTGAACCACAGTCTGATCCCATGATTTCCCAGTTCTGTGATCTTCGCCTCCCATCCAATTTCCCGATCTCAATTTCTCTTTTTCGACACTCTTTACAAAGAGATCAACGCTTTATTCCGAATTTTATCGATAGCCATTTTGTGGACGTTCTGACTCTTACAGGAAAGCTTTTCGATAAAGCGAGAAAAAATGACGTTCAGTCCTTGCTTTACTTCTGGACAGACTTCACACACATTTCCCCCTTTTTTTTAAAGTTTTTTTTACTGTTTGGTTCAAAATCTCAGTATTTTGTTGAAAATTGAACTATTGTTTTAAAAAGTCATTTTTTTTGGTCAAAAATTCAACTAGGTGGTTGAAATTTAAACTACTTTGTTAAAAATTCATTTTATTGGCTTAAGATATAACTATTTTGTTAAAAATTCGTTTTGTTTTTGATTGAAAATCCAACTAATTGGTTGAAAGTTGAATTAGTTTGGTAAAAATTCTGTCTATTGGTTGAAGATTAATCATTTTAGTTAAAAATTCATTTCTACAAAAACTCACTATCAAGTTAGATGATGCAAATTTAATGCCACTTTGTTTTTATAACACATATCCAGTCTCGGAAATGGATTGTGTTATCGACAAAACAGCGTTAACCTGCACGAAAAATATTTATGAGCTGGAAAAGAAATATAGGGGAAAATAAGTTTCCAGCAGTCGATACATAATTGAATGTTGTCCCGCATTCGAGATATCCATCAAAACTTGTGCTGTACAGATACGAGGGAAGTGAAAACGTATAAAGTTATACTTCACAACTGACGTCTCTTCCGAGTTGAGATAAGCAGACATGCCTCAATTTCAACGAATTTGAATTCAAAAGTTTGACCCACCGATCCAGAATAAGCTGATAGGAACGATGGAAGAAAACTAACTGAATTGATGGAAAGCTACGTTATGAAAAGAAAGACAAGGATATTTTAAGGGTGGTAATGCAAAAGGAAGGGCTGCTACAGATCATAGAATTCCGGAATGTCAGGTAAAGCCTGAAAGAGACAGGTAATTTTCGATAAACTGAAGTTGAAGTGTAGTTAAGTTCACTTTTGACAAAATTGAGTTTTGTTCAAAAATCATACTTTGTCGACATTTTAAAACTATTTCAGTTGAAAAATCATTTCTTTGGGTAAAAATGTAACTATTTCGTTGTAAAGTAATGAATTTTGTTAAAAATTCATCTTGGTCGAAAATAATAAATAAAGTATGTATTTTGTAGATTTATAGAGATCCGAACGATATCAATATGGATATCGTGATCTAGGTGAGCTATTTACACAGGTTGGATTTTTCTTATAAAATAAATTTGGATTCAAGAACAAATATTCAAAAAATCTAATTAAAATTGTTAGTGAATTAAAGCATTAAATTCGGATTGTGAACATTTTATTCTCTAGGCTCTCAGTATCCGGTCCACCTTGAAGCGGAAGGGTTTGATGTTTGCCCTTTGCAAGCAGACGTAATTCTTTAATGCCCCAGAAATCCATTCTTTGAGCCACCCTTAAGCCTTGTTTCAGAGGACGAAGTTAAATACTTGAAAGACAGAGCAAGGAGCTTTGGACAGGGTAGTTGGCTTTGACAAGAACATTGTACCGAAACTACGACAGTACGTTTGTTAAATCCGAGGCGAAATTTTTCTACTTAAAACCCGAACAAGAGTATTTTCGAGGAAAAAGTCGTAAAAACAGATTCCCAGGTGAATTCCAACGGTCGGCTTTGGGCTAGGAATAAATGCGCGACCACCGAGGAATTTTAATGAAGTCTTACTCTCGTTCGCGCACACATCGCACGTGAATTTGCATTAATTTTCGGATTTTCCCATTTTAATGAGCACGGAATGGACTCGTGTTTCTAAATAACGAGAAGCCACACAGTTTATTCTTTAAATTGCAATAGAGCTTGCTCTGAAAGTGTTACTACCGCGAAACTTTTCTTTCTCATCGTGATGTATTACGAAGAAGAGTCTTCAGGTTTACGCCATGTGAGTTTAATTGAATAACATTCTCGTGCTTTTACAAAGGCAACCTACAGACTTCGGAATTTTTTTTTAGGCACACTTTTATTAGTAATATAGGTAATTACCAAACTTGTAATATGCTATATTAATTTCAACTCCCGGTTATATCAGGCGGTATCGCTCCGAGTTTGTAACTGGAAAGTTCAGGCTCGTTTCCTGCTGCCGGCATTTTTTGCCAATTTTTTGGTTATTATTACAAAATCCCAACTTCAAAATTCCCTGATTTTTTCCTGACCTGTTTTTCATTTTCTCTGACCGTAGTTGAAATTAGAAGAGGGATGATGAATGAGGGGAGTGAGGGGAAATTAGGAGAGGTGCAATAAGAAGGAGTTAGGGTTAACTAGGGAGGGGAAGTAAATGTTAGAGAGGGGAAGTAGGGGAGATTCTTATGAATGATGGTGAGTTGGGGAAGGGGGAGTGTTAGCTGGGGAAGCATGGTCAGGTGGACTAAGTAAAGGACGAAGTTGTTATAGAGGTGTAGCAGGAAAGTATGGAAGGGGGTGGTTTGAACGACTTAATTAATGTCTAAGTAGGCTATGACACCCGTTTTTGTAGGCGCGCGTTGCCTACTTTGACTTAATTTTGAAGTTATTGTACTATTTGTGGGTTTTTCAAATATCGATCTAACCCTGATGATGCTCATAGTGGATATTGTGCCTCGTTCGGTAGTCTGTTTGCAGGTAAATGTGACTGTATGTAACTCGTAAATATCGCACAGCGGGTAAATTGGATGCTACCACTGTTTCGCCGAATGTGCTTCCGCAGGAGGATAAACTTCGAGCCATATAACGCTGAGTAGAGCGAGTTATAGACCAAACTGATTTTATATCCCGATCTGAATGAAGTTAATCTGATAGGTTATAACTAGATTTTTTTATTGAAATCAAAGTTGTTTTATAACTTTTCAAAATCCTTTTATCTTTTTTACTATCAAGAATATGGGATCTTAATTCGACAGTGTATTTTTTAGCTAGAAACAAATTTAATTTAGAATTTTTACCAACTTTTTTTCATTGGGTAGTCACACAGGGTGGCAACCGGGAAATGACAGTGAATTTATTTTTCGACCATGAATTTTACAAATTTTGTGAAGAAAAATCTATCCATTCACTTGAAACATCACATATTTTATATCACATCATATAGTGCAATTTAAAATAAGTTCAATTGTTAACTTTTCCAAATGTTAAATCATTCAGTTTACAATGCGTAATTGGAAAAGCTTTGATTGAAAAAATGTTCCGTTTCAGGTCCTAACTTTTAAGCGCTCATTTTTAATTAATAGTATATTGTGTACCTAGGAGGCATAACTCAGTCTTTTTACACAAACCTATTCTTTGAAATAATACAATTTTTAAATATTGTTTACTTGGAGATTTTCTTATTTTAACAGCTTTTCGTTTGTCAATTATAAAGTGGAAAGGTTTCGATAAGACTCAGTGGTCTGATAATTGTGCCATCTTGAGGAGAGTACAATAGAAGCAATTAGTGGATGAATTCAATTCAAGAAAATAGATTAGTATCCAATTAGGGGCTTACTCGTTTCAAAGTTCATCGAATCGAACGAGTGTGCAAGATGTCCAAGAGAAAACCCCAATTAATCAAGACTCCAAGTCGATTGAATTTCTTCCGCTCGCTAATTAATGCAGCCTGTCCCCCGCGACCCACTCAAAAGAACACGACTTTATCTTCATATAAAATCAAAAGCCATTGTTCACCAGCACGCCCCCGTTCACTTTTTTAACCAGGTTACTGCTTTTGTACACTTGCGGTGCATATGAAAAGAATCGCTTTTTGTCTCGCTTTCCGACAATAAAATACAATCGATAGTGGCCGCTTGACTCGAACTCAGTTAGAAATCAGTACTCATAATCCACCTCGGGTCTAACAAATCCAGAACAGAAACGTTGGTTGGTAAATTAAATGAGATTGCTTCGATAGGAGGATTATTCTTAAGCTAATGGTTATCCTAAGGAATCGAGACCCACTATATAATTGCTGTTTCAGACAAATTATATTTTATATAGGATTCAAGAAACGGATGTAATGGTAAATCTTTTTATTCTGCAATAAATCAGCATGGCCGTCGGTCAGGGAAAACCTGGAAATCTGGGAAAAGTCAGGGAATCTTGTTAGATAGGAAAAGTCAGGGATTTTGAGAAAAAAATTACAATATTAGGACTGCCACACAGTTACTTTCAGTCATTTTTTTTCACAGACTACTTCTGGTCAGTTTTGTAAGATAAAGTCACTGTAGTCATTAAAAAAAATTGAACATCACTTTAGTCACTTTTCTTTCGTTAAATTGACCCATGGGCTAACCACTATTGAATTCAGGTCTATACCTATTTCTGAATTTTCTTGAATTCTTTTGAAATCTTTTAGGGTATTTTAAGAGATTCTAAGAAATTTTTAATAGATGTCAATAATTTGAATTGATTTCTTCAAATGTTTTGATGAGCTTAAAAAAGTTGCAAGGGATTTCAAAATACTTCAAATACTTTTCAATCATTTGAAATGATTCTAAAGGATTTTAAAGATTTTGGGGTATTTTTATTTTTAAAAGATTCTAAGGCTTTCGAAGGATTTGAAGTATTGTAGTGTATTTTTTAAAGAGTCTCAGGAATTTTGATTAGACTTCAATAATTTAAAGAGATTTCAAAGGATTTGCAATATTTTAGAGTTTTTAACAGATTTCAAGGCAGTTTTTAAAGATTAAAAAAGTGTTAAGGCTTTTCCAAGGTCTTTACTGATTTTAAGGGATTTGAAAAGATTTTCAAATTCCGGTCGTAAAGAATTTCTTACGATTTACACATTACATATTGGCCACTTTTTTGTTTAGAAATTAGTCTCTTTTGGTCACTTCATCGCATTTTCAAGCAAATTGGCTGTTATAGCCCTAAGCATAATAAATTAAAAATTTATCAATTCAAACTTGTTTTTTTTTCAAATAATTTTTTAATCTATTTATAAAAGATTCTGTGTAGACAATATTACAAAATTATAATTTTGGTGTTCAGATATTAATGGTTAGGGTAAATGAGAAATTAGTAGGGAAAATCAGGGAATTTTGAAAATGAAGTTGAAATTTAAAACACTACACGGTTCGATTCCCAAAGCGGGAAGCGAGGCTGTATATTTTTTGTCAGAAAGCTTTGCTTCTGTGACTCCATAGCTTATAAATAACCGTACAGTACCGTTGCTAATGACCCTGGCAGTTGATATGACTATAAACATTCAATTAATAAAAACAACTATACTTTGATATATGTATTTTTTTCTTTTTGCGGGATGATACATTTTTGGTCGAATCCTATTAAGAGATGCTTTTCAGTAGTGCTGAAAAATAAATATGCAAACTCATAAATTTTATTCCTTAAAATCTCCTCGAGTTCTGCTTGAAGGAGCGAATACCAAGTCGGTGTCCTAGAGCCGCTGACGTTAAAGTTGAAGATGACTGATTCTAGAAGAGTCTCCGGTCCTAAATCAAAGGCTTTCCTCCTCTCAGCTTCTTCTCGCCTTTTCTCATCGACAGAGAAGTCCAGTCAAGCATCGACCTGCCCTAAAGGCTGGCTGTTGGTTCTCCCATTTCGATAAGTACAAGATTTATGAAGAGTCCATTTGAGGTCGGATCGAATCCCCCTGCCAGATTCCAGAAATGTAAGGTAATTTGGAATTACGGAGGAATTGGTTCGATGGGGGAAAAAACCTAATTCATCGTATATGGGAGCAGAGATGAACCACATTTCTATCGTAATCGATAGGTAATAAATCAAACTGCTTCGTCCGGCCACCACTCAACAGCTTCGCCGCGAGTTTGGAAAGTCCTGGACAGACGAGAAAGAGTTTCTTCCTCTGTCTCTAACTAACTACCACTTCCTGTCTTTAATTTGCTCCTCCCTTCAACCCGTTTCGTTAAAATGAACGAGAAACTTTTCTCGATAACCTTTAATCATTTCTTCCTTTCTTCTCTAAAGTTTATTACACAAGGATTATTTACTTGTTTTTGAAATTTCTCCCCATCGCTTACCTCACTCTTTACCCTATACCCTCTTTACCCCTTGTTTAAAAAGTTTTTTTAGTTGAAAAGTCTACTATTAAATATTTGGTTCATAATTCATCTCGTTTAAAAATTCTAGTGTTCAACTGTTTCGCCGAAATTTTTTCTTTTTGCGTTGAAAATTCAACAGTTTGGTACAAAATTAAACTATTTGGTAATAGTTTTTTTTTTGTCAAAAATTCAACTGTTTTGTTTAAAAAATTTTTGAAAATTAACTTTATTATCAAAAAATGCATAATTCTATTTAAAAATTCAACTGTTTTTGTGGAAAATTCATCTTTTCAGTTGAAACTTGAACTATTTTGTTAAAGTTTTTTTTTGTCGTTGAAAATTATTATTTTTTTAATTGACAAATTTAAATCTTCCCTTTTTTGTTATTAATTTACCTTTTACAAGTTGAGAATTTAATTATTTTGTTTAAAATTCTTCATTTTTGGTTAAATTCCATTGTTTAAAAGCTTTTTTTTTTTAATTAATTTTTTTAACTGGAAATTTAACTGCTTGCTTAAAAATTCACGCTTTGTTGAAAATTAATTTTTTTTTGCTGACAATTCAACTATTTTGTTAAAAATTTGTTCGTTTTTGGTTGAATTACACTGGTTGAATATTCGTTTTTTTTTTGTTAGAAATTAATTTTTTAAACCGAAAATTCAACTATTCCATTTTTAATTAAAAACTTATTTTCTTTGTTGAAAATTGAACTATTTGGTTGAAAATTCAACTATTTTATTGAAAAATGTATTATTCTATAAAAAATTTAACTATATACTTGGTTAAAAATGCCATTTTGTTGTTGAAAGTTCAACTGCTTTGTTGAAAATTCGTCAATTCAAAGTTCAACTATTTTGTTATAAATGCAACTGTTTGGTGAAAAATCAATTTTGTTATTATTGAAAATTCAACTGTTTTCTGATGAAAATGCATTTTTTGTTGTTGAAATTCATCTTTTCGGATTTTAAAGCCAATTTTTCCTACAACATTCGACTTTTCAATTTGAAAACTTCACTCATTTGGTAGAAAATATTTTTTGGTTGAAAGTACAACTGTTTGGTTTTTCATATTTAATTGACTATGGTATACACATTAATTTTATTAACAAAAATTCATTCCCCTATTATTCTCCTATTTTTGTGACAAATCGCCTTATTTCGCATGTTTTGAAAGCATTTTGGCCTCTGAAGTCTGCGACCTATCTAAGGGTCCGTACCATTAATCAAGCTTCTCTAGGTTTAACAATTTTTAACCATTCGTTTTCTTTCAGGAAAAAAAAATGATGTGGTAATACCCCTCTTTTTGTCTCTATCGATATCGCTCTCTCCTTTCAGTAGAACTTTATTCGCCAGTTCCGAATTATGATTTATAGGTGTTGTCCAGAGAACGTCGATACTTTTGTTCAAAGTTTAAGCCATTCCACATCCTATTAACTGTGTAACTAATTGCACGTAACTAATGACTACTAACAAACGCCACGTCCGACATCATTATGATTTGTTCCAGTTCATAGTATTTTCCTATTATCTGACTCGAAAAACATCGATTCCGTGAGATAGATAGATAGAGGATAACGCGTTTGGATTACTTTAAGTAGAAACTTAACACGCTTTTCCTTATTCCCCTCTTTTCCCTATTCCCTTCTCTTCCATTTTTTTTAAATTTCTCCTTCCCTAAACTTTGTTTTACAGAAATATCCCCCTTTTCTCGTTTTTTCGCTTAAATGCGAACTGAACTGAAGGGCCAAACTGCATACGGGTGTAAATGCCAAAACCTGAATTTTACAGGAGAAACGAAAGACTCTCTAACTTGCACGAAAATTATTTCAAACAAAAAAATGCGAAAACGGATCCAGGTACTGTTAGGCCTTATTACGAAGGAATGATAAGGAGACTTACCTTACGCCCGAATGTGCGGCCCTTGTTCAAAAAGTCTACTTCTTGGTTGAAAATAAAATTATTTTATCGAAAATGCGTTTTTTATGGTTGAAAATTCAACGATTTGGTTGTAAATTCATCTAATGTGTTGAAAATAAAATTATTTTGTTAAAAATTCGACACTGTTTTCGTAGAATTTTGAGCTTTGAAGTCTGGTTTTGAAATATAAACATTTCAATTATTTGATTACCATTCAAGAAACTAAATGGCACTTTAGATACATGTCTAACCGCAAAGAGTTAAAATTTTCCAACGTCACGAAATTTTATTTTATTTTTTCGATCTGAACACCCTTTGCTCATCAATTACTATATTTTAAGCTAATTATGAAAAAAAGTAATTTAGTATTGAAGGTTGGCGAAGGTTTATTCTTTATTTATGTAGATGTTCTTCCTCGTTAGAGTTCATAATTTAAAAGCTTCAGTTCCATTAAATTATCTACTTTCCACCTGTTTACTATTCTCTCAAAACTCGTTGTAAATGACCTACTGATCTCAGGCTAAGTGCAGGAGCGCATTAACGATAATTTTCGGTTTTGCATACCGATTTCCTTAATGCGAATTGGAAATGCGAATGTATATTGTGGAATAAGTGATTTCGGAAGCCATTCGAGAATATATTAATATGTACGACAGTTAATACAAATCTGAACGGATTCTGATACTAAATATTATAGAGTACTAATAATTATTTCATTCTATCCAGCAATGTGTATCCATGATCTGTGAATATAATATTCAATATGAATTGCTAAAGTTAATTCATAAGACAAAAGAAAATTTAAAAAAATAAATAAAAATGAAAAGGGGTCTATGCATTTGTCCACGTCGAAGTACTATCGTATTGGAATTTATTTCTAGTTATTTATGAAGCTCATATCCATTCATCAAATCACAGCTATTGTGGACTCGTTTTGTGCAGGATGCGGTTTTGTAGACAAGACTACACCTTTTTTCTATTAGATTGCCGTTAAAAATCGTTCCGTTTTTTTATGAAGCGTTTAATCCAGCCATTGTTTACTTGAAATACGAGAAATTGGTCGACATGTGACTGTGCGATTGATATCAAATCGATTTTATTATTGAATAATCGATATCAGTTTCCAGATGTGATTGATAAATGTTTATCTTCGATAAATTGAAGCGAATTTTAATGTTAGATTGGCTATAATAGGAAAAAACGTTATCTGATACATAAAAATAGCGAGATTTCAAAAGATTTTAAGAGATTCAAAAAAAAATTCTCGAGTTTTAAAGTATTTTAAATAATTCCAAAGGATTTCAGAGATTTTCAAAGATTTCGAAGGATTTAATAGATTTCAAGTGATTCAAAAATATCAAATGATTTCGTAAAATTTCAGAAGATCTAAAAGATTTCAAGTATTTCTTACGGTATTTACAGAATTGAAGGGATTTCAACGAATTTTCCAATATTTGAGGGATTCATGGGATTTTAAAAAAATTCAAAGATTCCATAAGATTATAATTAATTTCTGTAGATTTCAAGGAATTAAAAAAATTTGGCAGTTTTGCAGAGATTTCATTTTATACCATATTTAAAAAATAATTAACTGCTCGATTTAATAATTAAAAACTCTATGCTACTTGAATTTCTTAAACGAGTTCATTTCCTGAATTTTGTAACAAATCTCTTCTTTACTTAATATAATAATGTTGATGTTTTTAAATGACATTTAGACTTTAAAATTCTACAGTTTAAGGTCCAGTGAAGGTAAAACTCTAAAAAGTTATTAAATTTAAGCCATTAATAAATGTCTTTTCCGAGGATAAGGATTTAATCTCATCAGAATTATTTGCGATCGTCGGATAAAATGAGTTTTAAGGCAAATAGATGAAGATGTTATCTGTTTATTGAAGAGTGCCGACCACGGAAGTTTAAGTGGATGCAGTTTGCACTGCTTGCGTTTTTTCACGAAATTCACCGAGATTTGCATCGTTGGTGCATTTTTAATGGAAACCCAGCCCGCGTTTGATGTTTTTTTTTCCTTACTCGAGAAGTAAAGTGCATCACCGTGATTATGCGTCCCAGCTTCACAGCAACATACGCGTTTATTAAATGGAATGAAATTTCGTACGAGCAACTTGAACTTTAGTGTACATTGCCCTATTACAATATTAATGTCTCTAAAAGCATGCGTAATGCGTGTTGTTGTGAGAAAACTTTTGCTACTCATTTGAATTCCTCTCTTTCTTCCCCTGTATTCAAGAAATTTCCCCCTTTTCCCCTATTTCTCATTTTGTTGAAAAATCAACTATTTTCTTAAAAAGTGATTCTTTTTTGGGCCAAAATTCAACGGTTTTGTTGAAAATTCGTTGTTTTTTTTCATGAAGAAAATTCGTCCATTTTTATTAAAAATTTCACTTTTTCGGGTAGGAATGTCATCTAGGTTAAAAATTAATCTTCTTTGGTTGAAAATAAACTGTTTTGTTGAAAAAATGTAACTTTCTTAAAAAATAACGTCTTTTTGCGTTGAAAATTCAACTATTTTATTGAAAATGCCACTATTTTGGTTAAAAAATGAACTTTTTGGTTGAACATTCAAATAGTTTGATAGAAAACTAAACTATTTGGTTGAAAATGTAAACTATATTTTGTATAAATTTCAACTGTTTGGTTGAAAATGAACTATTTCGTTGAAAACTTAATTGTTTTGCTGAAAATTCAACTGTTCTATTAAAAAATAATCTTTTTTGGTCGAAAGTTTTACTGGTATTTTTGAGAGTTTAACTATTTCGTTAAAAATTGAAGTATTTGGTAGAAAATTGATCTATTTTGTTGAAAAAGATTTGTTTTTTTGTCGAAAATTAGACTATTTTCTGAACGTTCATCTTCTTGGATAGAAAATTCATCTTTTTTGGTATAGGTGTCATTTATTGGTTGTAAATAAATATTTTTTTGTTAAAAATTCTACTATCTTCTGAAAAATACCTTTTTGGCTTCAAGAAAATTGAAAATTGTTGAAAATTCAACAGTTTTTCGTTAAAATGTAATCTTTTTTGTTTGAGAATTCGACCACTAAGTTGCAAATTCCACTATTTGGTTAAAAATCCATCTTTTTTGGTCATAAATTAAACTAGTTTGTTTTGAACATTTATCTTTTTAGATAGAAAAATCGTCCTCTTAGGTTGAAATTGAACTATTTGGTGAAAGATTTAACTATTTGGTTGAAAATGGACTTTTTTTGTTGAAAATACATATTCTTGGGTTGAAAATTCAACTGCTTTGCAAAAAATTCATCTTTTTGGCTTAAAAATTTAATAATTTAAGGACAAAATTCAACTATTTTAGTAGAAACGTCAACCATTTTGTTAAGAATTAATTTTTAGTTGAAAATCTAATTTTGTTCTATAGAAATTTTTTCTGGTGGAGGGGGGATGAACGTTCAACTATTTTGATTACAAATTCAACTGTTTTTTTGAAAATTCGTGTTTTTGGTTTGAAAATGCAATTATTCGGTTGAAAAGTAACTTTTTTGTTGGAAAATTCATTTGTTGATGATTCAACTATTTTGTTGAAAATTCGTCTTTTTTATTGTAAATTAATTTTTATTTTTTAACTGAAAGTTCAACTATTTCACTTTTGGTTGAATATTGATCTTTCTTACTTGGAATTTCAACCTGCATACATTTTATTTAAAAAATTGTATTCTCCCCTTTTGGGCTGTGAAGTCTGTTAAAGCAGATTCAATATATGATTTCGAAAGATTGCATGCGGTTTTTGTGCCAGTTAGAAAGTTTCAAATTAATTTAAATCGAATTTGTTTCAAGTCTCTTGTTGCTTCAACCCTGAATTATTCTATAATTGATAGGAAATTAAAGCAGCGAATTAGCAGGTCGCAAAAAGCGTTGGTGAAAAATTACTGATTCGTGAAATTAAGGTTGTGAGATTAATTACCACAGAAGCTCGTATAAAGGAGAAAAAGTATATCGTGGTATATTTCCTTTAATTACTCGCTGTTCTCTGTTTACTATTTTCTTCCCAGAAGGTAAAATGAACGTTTCGCTCTCCCAAGTTAAAAGAAGTTCATCTACAGAGTACATATTGTGAAAATTAGACGTGACGATTAATCTTCATTCAAGGAACTTTTAGATAGTTTAAATTAATAAAAGTAAAAAATCAAAACTTTTGAACTAATGCTACTATTGTAAAGTAATTGCTCTCTAATTCCCTACCGTCTGCAGTCGGATTTTTATTAGAAGCGCGCACATTCGTCTGAACATTTGGCCAGAGAAGTGGAAAACTGCAGAAAACCAAAAACTCCTGAAGCACAGCCCTGCATATGGAAGAAAATTCTCGAGTGAAAAATTGGGTAGTTTGTGTATTGAATCAGTGAATGTACAATTGTTGAAATATTTCCAGTCATGTGTAAATGATTTAGGAATTTAATGCACAATCTAGATCTCACTAGAGCAGATTTTATTGGTTATGTAGTTCGAGTACAGTCGTGCGATATGATTATCGAATCTGGAGCAGCATGCGTGAATAAAAGCTGTTGTCGTAAATGCTAATGCAATCTGAACATTTTGTTGAGCATTGTGAGTTGAGATGACAGTTGTATGCAAAGATAAGTGATTTGATCAGTGTAATATCGATACGCATTGATTAATCTATGTTATAATATTTTATAAAGTTTTAATCTCAGACTTCACACTCTTTCCCCTTTTCCGCCCTTTGCGACTTTTTTTTTAAGAATTCCTTTTTTTCCCTTTATTTAAGAAACCCAACTGTTTTTGGTGCGAAATATAGTATTATATTTTTGGTTCATAACTCATCTATTTTGTTTAAAAATTCTGCTCTTTGGTTGAAAATTTAATTATTTTGTTGAAAATGTCATTTTTTTGGTCGAAAATGTAGCTGTTTTATTAAACATTCGTCTTTTTTGCAGAAAATATTTTATGGCTTGAAAATGAAACTATCTTCTTAATAATTGGTCGTTTTTGGTGGAATGCAATGGTTTTTTATTTAAAATCATTTTTTTTTTAATATCATCTATTACGTTTTTCCTCGAGCTTTCATCTGTTTTGGTTGAAGATTCATATATTTGGTAAAAAATTTAACTATTTTATTGAAAATTTATCTTTTTGGTTGCAAAATTATTTGAATGTTGGATTCTTTTGTTCACATTTTTTTTCAATTTATCATTTTAGTTGAAAATTCATTTTTTATTTATTTCTTTGGTAGAAAATTTACCATTTTATTGAATTGAAAAAAAAAGAATTGAAAATTCGTCTTTTTGTTGAATTCATCTGGTTTTTAATTGAAATTAAAATATTTTTTAGTTGAAATGTCATATTAGATTTTTCATTAAATATTTATCTTTTTGTTCGGCCTAGCATACTTTAATATAAATTAACAGATAAAATAATCTGTACCCGGAAAATTTTTTCTTTTGGACAGGAGCAAGTTTTTATCTTTCTAGTTAAAATTACTCTTGGGAAGCTGCAATCACTCGCAGGAGAAGCATTTTTCTTTTTCTTTTTTTTTTGAAAATAAATATAGAATATAAGAACTGACGTATCTCATTAACTGGGAAATTTTCTTATTTGCTGAAATATAATTGCAATTTAGGAGTGAGAATTTAGGAGAGAATTTTGGGAGATAAGTGCCTTCCAGCGACGTTGTAGTTTATCACGTACGATAGGCTTAAAACTTTCTCTCTTATCCTACGTGGTAAAGTACTTGCATTTGAAATTTGCAAATGGTGAGTTTCCTCTAGTAGATCATCTAATTAGAAAATAGATGCAATAATTTAATTTAATAAATTTCTGGTTTCTTATAAATGTCTTGCCATTAATAACTTTTGCCTATTAATTCTTTAAGTTACAATTTGATTTGAAAATAACCTAATCATGTCTTGTTTGTTGCAGTTCAATTTTGTTGGCAAACTGTTGGGCCCCAAGGGAAACACCATGAAGCGTCTGCAGGAAGAAACGATGTGTAAGATGGCAGTCTTGGGTCGTGGATCCATGAAAGACCGTCAGAAGGTGAGCTCCTATTACAGTATTACACTATTACACTGTACTTACTTTCTACCCTGCCATGCTATCGTGTGGAAAATTATATTCCCTTGTGCTTTTTAAATAAATCGATACAGAAAATCCTGACAGGAAAATGAGATCTTCTATTTTAGAGATTTCAGCTTTATACAATTTTTTATTTTTATTTATACAAAAAGGAAGCATCCAATTATTACGTAACTTCCTCACAGAATTAATTAATTAATTATGTCATAATTGAGGAGTAAGCGAACAAAAGATGATCAATTGTTTCAAGATAATTTCTCAATAAATAGACAAGTGATTATCTCAAAGAGACCGGAGAGATGAGAACAATTTAAATATGATCATATATAGGAAATCGTCTAGCTGGCTATCCAATATTATCGAATTATTGAAACTATTAGCTTAGATGTCAGTCGTTTTTATAACATATTGAACACTTTAGTATGAAATATGCGGATTTTAATTTATATATTGTAAAAGTTAGAACAGTTTAGAAGCGCAATTTTAATGGTATATGTATAATGTATATATTTATTTGTGAATCAAGGGTCAACAATCATATTCCGCAAGTCCTGAAAATCCTAAAACCAGGCATAACTATTTTTTTTTCTTCGAAAAATGGATTCATCATGTTTTGTTCGCTTACTAATACTAATGAAAACCAAGTCTATGGGCCTTTTTAGTAGTTCTGTGATTAAACTGAAATGCGTAAAGTTTGTGCTGCTTATATGTGTACTAGGGTAGCGAAAATAAAAAAAATCTTTGATTTGTGGGACGCCCCTAAACAGATTTCATTTGGTGCAAAAACAACTAGATTTTTCTTAAAATTGTAGAAAACATCGTATTTCCTGATATATGCTCTACTCAGGCCTTGGACTCAGTCCAATATTTACGCTTTTTGACACTTTTTTTAAGGATGCAACTATTTTACTATTATTTTGAAAAAAAATTACACTAATGCAACTATTTTCTCAATTTGTGTGCTAATGCAACTATGCATGACACTATTTTGCTACAAATTTTTCCGAATTTATCCTACTATTGACACTATTTTTATTTTCTCGGATGAGTTCGAGGCCTGTGTATTACAAAACTTTGTTATTATCTTAAAAATCGTAAACAGCCCCGAAAAACACAATGAATGAAAAAAAAATTAAATTTAGAATACCACTGTTAGAAATAAAAACCAACCGTTTTTAAGAAAAATAAAATAATTTTCGAGCTCTTTGCAGATTTTAGTGTAAAAATTCAAAGTGTCTAGTACAGCTTTAAAAGTTTTATGAATCTCAGATAGAATAATGACTGAAACCAAATATGGATACAAAACAGTTGTCCTAAACCAGCCTGGGTCAAAAACAACAACTATCAAGTTTTAATTACTGTTTTTTTCTATTTAATATAACCCCATGCGGGTGGTTTTAACCACCTACATATAATACAAGGTGTTCAAATATGTTTCAGGGACCATCTTATACGTAATTTGTATGAAATTTGTTAAATTAAATAAAAAAATCAATAATTAAAACTTGAAATGGGTCGTTTTTGACCCGTACGTGTGATTTAGAAAAACTGTTTCGTGTCCACATTTTTTTTACCCTACTTTTGTACGAAACACAAAAGAGAATCCGGAAAAATGATTATTCGCATTAAGAATCTTCTGCTCTGGAGAACGCTAAGCATTACAAATATTTTTACATTTGTAAGTGTAGGTGCAAAGGACTCTATGAAATGTATGCCATGATTTACTGACAAACATTTGTAAACATAATTCTCTGTTAGTGGTTAGTGGTGGAAGGTTTATGTCCCCTGCTACGACCCCCGTTTTATACTTCCACATTTATCATCTAAAATTACCGTACATTAGTGTACATTTGAAAGCTTCTTGTTGTTTGTTTTAATTATTTTTTTGTTTAATTGTTGTTTTTTTTTTATATATTAGCCAACAATTGGAAATTGAAGACATTATCAAGTCTCGGACCGGTAGTGCCAATATTTAATGATTAGTCAAAGAAACTTTTTTTTTAATCAAAAAAAATATATATATATTTTGTTCAATGAAATGTTTTTTTGTTATAAGGCGAATTCGTCTTTAATTTAAAATGGTTTTCTTCTTTCTAACGATATTTTTAGTTAAATAAAATGTCATTCATGACAAATAGTCTGTTGAGCGTGAAAAAATGACACTCATGCTACTATTTTCTGAAAAATTGCTCGATAATGTAAATATTTTAGCACTTTGGCTTTAAACATATTTTCAAACGGATTTCTAAAAATTTTTACGAGATTTCAATAGATTTCAAAGGATTTTGAAAGATCTTGTCTGATTTCAGAGATGTTTAAGAATGTTAGTGTTTCAGAGTATTTGAAGTAATTTACGCGATTTCAAAGAATTTCAAGAATGTTTAGGGATTTTACTAGCTCTACGCGATTTTAGAGGATCTTCAAGAACTTGAAAGATTTACAAAATTTCAATGGATTTCAAAGGATTTTCAAGATTTCAAAGATTTTAAGGAATTGTGAAAATCTTGAATGATTTAATAGATTCTAGTGTATTTTAAGAGATTGCGTAGATATTCATGAGATTTCAAAGAATTGCGTAGGTTTATGAACAGTGTCAAGAGATTAAAAAATTTCTAAGAAATTTCAAAAAATGGTTTTGTGAGATTTCAGAATATTTGACAAAATTCGAAGATTCCATGGAATTTTCACCGTATTTAAAAAATGTAAAGGAATTTCAACATATTTTACAATATTTGAGGGATTCATAGGATTTCAAATTAAACTAAAATATGCCTTAAGATTATTGGGAATTTGCTTAGATTTCAAGGGGTTTAACAAAATTGGAGAGTTTTCCAGAGTTTTCAGAAGATCTAAATATAATTTAAGGATTCTTAATCAATTTCAATGACATTTATCAGATGCTTTTATAGGATTTCACGGTATTTCAAATTATTTCATCATTTTTTAAGAAATTTTAAAAGATATTACAGATTTCGAAATGTTTTACAAGAGTTAACTCCATTTTCATAGGTTTACTAGGAATTTTACAACACTTGGGGGATTTTATAAGTTTCAGGGGATACTCTCCGCCTTCTTTTCTCTTGATTTTTTTAAGATTGTTCCTAATGTAAAAAGTATATTCCGTGGTAGTCTGCCCTGTGCCCACGCCTCGAAGAGAATTTTTTTTGTCTAAAAATTGAAAATCCATATTTATTGTCAAAACGACACAAGATACGAAAAAAATCAAAACTTGACATTGTTTTCCTAAAAAAGTTCTAGGAAAATGAATTTTGAACTTACAATCTTTTGATGTGATGAAAAATCAAAAGGATCGTTTTTGAGTAAATTTACTTTGAATATTTTCAGAGAGACCGCCACCATTTTTTCAAATTTAAGCTTTTCTGAAATTTCCCGCTGGGTTTCAAAATAAGACAATATGTAAAATAATATCACACTCTGACCATTTTTTTATAAGTTGCCTTTTCAATTTAAAAAATTTAAATACTCGTAACATTGTCCGATTTAACATCAATTTGGCCTGGAAATTTTTTTTTTTTTTTAATTTAAAGTATTAAATAATGCACATAATAATATTGAAGAATTTAAAAGAATTAAGTGGGACTCTCCCAGTAATTTTTTCCTTGAAAAGTTCTGATAAAAAAAATTAAGTGGGACGTTTCCTGTACTTTGTCCTAAAGAAATCCTGGTGAGACGGGACAGATTTTGAACTTTTTTGGTACATCAGTCCTATTTCAGCAGTAGTTTTTTCTGTGAAAAGAAAGTGAAATGAAACTTTCTTAGAGTACTTAGGTTCCTATTTTGAATTTGAAAAATGTCTAAGGATCTTTTAAAATTACTTGGCAAACTTCAATTTCACAAACTATGTTGATTGTTAAGGTTCTGATCACTTTTTACTTGGTGGAATTGTTTTGCCCCGTAGATGTTTTTCGTGAGATTTTGAATTTGTCAATGATTCTGAGGCCTGCATTATACTAATCACAAAGAAGAGCATGAATGAAAATAAAAAAGATTTTATAGTTGATATTGAAAGTGTTACAATCTTGCCTCATGAACGGCCTCTCACACATAATCACTATGCTTGAAACTTGTCATGACGATGTGAAGTATAATGCTATAATAACAAGCTAATCACACAAGGGTTAACGAGGTCTTTTGCTGGTGCATAAAACTGCCACAGCAAAACATAATAATCCTGCTCTTATCAGCGCAGCCGTTACTTTATTTTTCGATCCCTGTGGTGGTGAAAAAATGAAGCTAAAAACACTTCTCATACCACTTGCAGGTTTTTTGTTCTATTTCCCATTTTACCTCTATCTATACCTCCACAATAAACTCTAAATAAAACTGGAATCGAAGTAGATTTCTAAAATTAAGCGGAAATTTAGTTTGAAAAATTGCACTTTAACGGCGAAATTCATTTGATCGTTGATTTTCTTGTCATGTATCGACGACAGTTCGTTCTCGATAGCAGAGAATTTAATTGCATTTGCGTTGGAAACGCGTTTGCATTAACGAGCAATAGTACCTGGAATTCGAATGAGAATATGAGCCTTCAATCCAACACTGTTGTGATGAATATTTCAGTAAATACGAATCAGAGACTGTTGTCATATCGATATAGAATTTTAATGTTCAACCTTAGACTGATTTTGAGAAAATAGAATTACTGAATGAAAGCAATAGTTACGTAGAATTTAGTTGAACTATTTTTGAACCAAAGTTCGAACCAGGGTGGCCTTAGGTTAGGAAAAACTTGCGAATCAAGGGAAAGTCAGGGATTTTGAAAAAAAAAAATCTTGCAAAAGTCAGGGGATTTGAAATTTTTGTTATTAAAACGTTTAATTGCTTTATTCCGTTTATAAATCATTCTATGTTATAAATGTTACAAGATTAAAATTCTGGTCTTTGTATATGGTCAGGGAAAGTGAAAAATTGGTCAGCGGAACGTTAAGGAATTTTGAAAATGATGTTTATGGCCACCCTGATGTAATATTTTTGCTAGTAATTCATTTTCCTTGTATTTCTATTTCTTTTTTTTCACTTGCTTCCCTTGCATCCTTTTTAGTTGGAAATTGAACTGGTTTGTTGGAAATGCAACTGTTTGGTTGAACATTAGTCTGCTTTGGTTGAATTCGACTTTTTTCGTATTTAAAATTAAAGTATATTTTCTTGAAATATCTACTAATAAATTATTCGTTCAAAATTCATCTTTTTTTTTATTCAAAGTAAATTTCTGTAACTGACTGATTAACTATTCCAGTTAAAATTTAACTATACCATTTTATTTGAAAATTCATCTGGTTGGTTGAAAGTTTGATTACTTTGTTAGAAACTGATTTTTTATTGGGTTGAAAATTATCTTAACTCAAAATGTTACTTCTATTTTTAGTTGAAAGTTGATTTTTTTTTAATTGAATATTCAACTAATTCCGTAGAAGTTGAAACAATTTGTTAAGAATTGATTTTTTTGGTTAAAAGTTCATCTCTTTGGTTGAAAATTTAACTTTTTTTTTAATTTGTCTTTTTTTTTAGATAACTAATCTTGGATAAAATGAACTTTTTTTGGCATAAAATTGAACTGTTTGGTTCGGAATCATCTTCTTTGTTGAAAATCCATTTTTCTTGGGTTGGAAATTCAATAATTTTGGCGAACTTTTTTTCTTTCTTGACTGATTGATCTTTGCTTGTTTGTTAAAAATTTGTCTTTTTGACGGAAAATTAGTCTTTTAATTTTCTTGGTTGAATATTGATCTTTTTGGTTGAGAATTCATCTTTTTAGTTAGAAAGTGCAACTATTTGTTTCAAATTTTAATTATTTGTTTGAAAATTTACTTATTTTGTTGACAATTAAACTATTTTGTTTAGAAGTTGTATGCTTTTTGGTCGAAAATTCCAATGTTTTGTCGAAAATTATTCCTTTTGGATTGAAAGTTCATGTTTTATGGTAGGAAAGTCACCTTTTTTGGTTGAAATAAATAAATAATTTTGAAAATTTTTTATTCAGTTTATAAAAGATTTCATGTTGAAAATATTACAAGATTCTGGTCTTTGTATATTAATGGCCTGGGTAAAATAGAAATTGGTCAGGGAAAAGTCAGGACATTTTTTTAATGAAGCTTGCAGCCCACCCTGTCGATCGCATTTACAAACTATCAATATTCATAGAATCGTAACTTGGATTTGATAGGAAACAATGAAAATTTGCAATATTGTTTTATGGAAACCAGCCCTTTTTTCGATTATCATAAAAATTTCACTGTGTCTTTTGCGAAAAAATCTTCAACTCGGTTCCCTTTGGTAAGTTTTCCGTAAAGTAATTGAAGAAAATAAAAAACAGAAAATGTCTTGCCGTTGATTCAAAAACCGCGAAATTCTTTTATTTCTTCTTAAGAATTTCAAAGTTGCCTGAAGAAGTTTAAAAACTAGTTTTATAGGAATTTGCTGGAAACGTGTTCTGAAATCTTCTGAATTCTTTGACATTCTTGTAGACGTGTGATCCATTCATAAGAATCGAGAAATATCATTTTTATATATCTATAGATATTTTAGTACGTAGCAGGTATATTACGAGACTTAACACTCCTTCCCCTTTTTTAAAAGAATTCTCTTTTTTTTCCTGTTTTCAATTAAAATTCCCCGTTTTCTCATTTTCCCCTTAAACGTGAATTGAATTAATAGAACCCAATAAGAAAATGCAACTATTTTTGGTTAAAAATCAATTCTGTTGGTTGGTTTCTTTTTGTTGGTAATTCGTCTTTTTTGTTAGAAAATTAATTTTCTTTGTAAAAAGTAATATTTTTGGTTTAAAATTCAAATACTTGGTTCTAAGTTTAACTGCTTTTTTAAAAATTGATTTTCTTGGTATAAAAGACATCTTTTTTCATCATTTTCATCATTGAGACTTAAATTTTTTAACTTAAGATTTAACTATTTTATTTTTGGTTGAAAATTGATATTTTTTAGTTGAAAATTTAACTATATGGTTGAAAATTCGTCTTTTTTTTAATGGATCTTCTTGTTTGAAAATTCATATTTTTAGGTTAAAATTTCAGGTAATTGGTTAAAAATTCTACTATTTCGTTCGAAGGTTAATCATTTTCTTAAAAACTCTACTATTTCGTGAAAGTCAACTTTTTTGGTGGAAAATTCAAGTTTTTATTGAAAATTTGTTCTTCTGGATTGAAAATTAATATTTTATTGTAGAAAAGACGTAATTCTTGGTTGAAAATTATTTTGTTTTGAATAGTCGTCTCTTTTGGTAGAAAATCTTGTTCGGTTGAAATAGCAATATATTTCAACTTGAAATCTTATGAATGGTATTTCATATTGAATTCAATATGCTATCTACATTAATTTTATTTGAAAGAATTTATTTCCATATTTTCGTGAAAAATCACTTAATTTCGCCTGGTTGGAGAGAATTTTCGGCTGTGAAATCTGTATTCAAATAACCGATATATTGAATAATGGAACGAGAACCCCTTTTCAATACGCAAAACTCACTGGAGAGGGAAGATAATTAAGATTTGTTTAATTATTTTGCTCGACTCGTGAAAACTCTCAATTCCTTCCGACTCGGTATTCCACGAAAGCTTGGGATTCCATATTCATGCAAAGGAAATTCGAAATTGAATTTCACATAAATATGCAGAATTTTTTTACGCCTTAAGTAGGCTCTTCTTGCATCAACGGTTCCTCTCGTCGAGTTTCAGAGAAGTGCTTCTGAGGCTAACTGCAAACCCTTCCTAGCTTTTGCTGCAACACCGCGTGAAATTACAATTGGTGATAGTTGAATAGATTCCAGTCTTCGCCAGCTTAAGCTATTTGTTTAACTTTGGAAAATTTTATAAAATTGCAAATAGTTCAGGGTGAAAGGAAATTAACATTGATAGAATCTGTATTTATTTATGATTTCACTGGAACCTGGAATTAGAAACCCCGAATTTACTATATTCCTAGAAATGATGTCCCCGTAGTTTCTTGATGAGAGCAGCCGTGGGGTCGAAAGGACGGCCGGAATGGAAAATGAATAGTTTCATATTCAAATTATACTCACAATTTTAGAGTCTTCATTTTTGAATAATTTCAAGTTCTTGTATTTGAAAATAATCCAAGTTGACAAATTTAACAGCTCAGAAAGGAATATTTTAAACCCAGATTCAGAATCCTTGAAGCTGAATGACTATTGTTAAAACTTGTTTTCAATTTTATAGTTTATATTCAATGTGCAAAGAATATTTGAAAATCAATGGGAATTATGTTCTCTATATTCCTAAACAAATAAATTTATTATTTCATTCACCCAGTTGATTTTTTGTTTATTGTCTTTAAAATTTTGATGCGAAATTTTTAGATTGGCTTTTTTACGTCGTAGCGTAAGAATTCTATGATTTTTCTGCCAAGTCACAAGAGTTTGCTCAGGTAACATTTTTTTCTTCCATTCACTTAGTTAAAAAACTCTGTAATATGCGCTACTGTGTTCATTAATGTTGAGAATCGATAAAAAATTTAATGTCATCATATTATAAAAGGTTTTTTCTTTATTTTCTTCATAAAAATCTGCAAATTTGCGATGACAGGGTCTTTTACTTTATACGAATTCACACATATTCTACATGAGGAGGCAATTTATTTTATAAGTTTAAAGGTGATATCCTCTCAGCGTCTAGGTCGGCGACACTGCATTTGCGATTATTATAAGCAATAAAACTGTCACAGTTTCGCACCGTCCTCTTCTTATCGCTAAAGGACAGACGTTTCTGAATTCTCCCATTTCGTATTCTTCGTTGGCAAATCACAAATTCACCTTACGTGCGAGACGCGAGAATTTTTCTCAATTTTCCGGGTAGGGCCTCAAGTAAGTACGTAGATATTTTGGAGAAAAAAATGTGTAAAAATTACTTGAAAATTATGAAAATTAGACTTTATTTTAAAATTCTTCAAATTCGCTGCTTCATAATGTTTCTGAACCGGGAAACCGAGAAAACCTTATTCAATCAATTTCTTTTTGATATTATTTAAAATGGCTACAATTTCAATTGGAAATTCATAGTTTAAAGCAGTTCTGATTATTAATTGGTTATTTGTAAAGATTAATTCAGAACCTCTTTTATCCCTTTTTAAAAAATCCCTCTTCTTCTGCTGTTTTCAAAAAACCTCTCCCTTTTTCTCGCTACTTCGTTTAAATGCGAAATGAATAATAGAACCCAACAGGAAAATCCAACTATTTTTGGTTGACAGTTAAATCCTTTCAATTGTACAGTTTTTAGTGTTAAAATTTTGTTTCATAATTAATCTTGTTTGAATCAAAAATGTAAATATTCTGTTAAAAATTCAACTATTTTGTTAAAGTCATCTTTTTTTTGAAAATTCAACTACTTCCTTGACAGTTGAACTACTATGTGAAAAATGCCTTTTTTGTTTCAAGATTCACTTCTTTGGTAGAAAATTAAAGCTATTTTGTTGAAAATTATTTTTTGTTGTCGAAAATTGATATTTTCCTTTTGAAAATTCAGTTACTTTGTAGACAATTTGCCTTTTTGGCTGGAAAATTCGACAATTTGTTCGAATTTTTTTTCTTTCTTGACTGGAAAATCCTTATTAGTTGAAAAATTGCCTTTTTGGTTCTTGAAAATTTATCTCTTTACTTCAAAATTTAACTGTTTTGTTGAAAAATCTTTTTTTTTTGTTTGTTGAAAATTATTTTTTTTTTAACTGAAAATTTAGCTATTCCATTTTTGGTCTAAAATTGATCTTTCTTAGTTCAATATGCAACTATTTGGTTAAAAAATCGTGTATTTTGTTGAAAATTCGCAATTTTTTAGTAGAAAAATAATTTTATTGGTAGAAGTTCCATCTCTTTTGGTGATACATTTTTCTATTTTGTCAAAAAGTCATCTTTTATTGCTCCAAAATTAAGCTAATTAAAAAACTTGTTTTGTTTTGGCCGAATATTCATCTATGTTCAAAAATTTAACTACATACATATTTCGTTGAAATTTTTGTTTTCAATATTCATGTACTTTGTTCAAAATTTGTCTTATAGAAAATGTTTTCAAATTTTTTCAAGAGAAGATTATTTTTCGTGTTTTTCGTACACATAGAAGATTATTTAAAGTATTTTGAGAATGGAAATGAGTATCACGACACAATATAATTGTTTTCACGATTGAGCAACATGATTATTCGTACCAATTCATGCTCTGTAAAATGTTCAACAAATAATTTTGTAAGGTAAATTAAGTCTGATCACTGTGGGCAAGGATTTTGTAAATATTTGACAGTATAATTGCGTTTAATGGTTAATTGATTCACTTTTTTCCTTTATATTATAACTTTTATAATTTCAAGTTCAATTAACATTTATTTGAAATTTTTAATTCGTAACACATTTCTAACATTTTTTTTAAAAACAATTGGTAAACGGTTTTTATAAAATTCACACCTAAAAACCAAAATTTTGCCCTGCATAAAAATGGGAATTTTTTTTTTAAATTTAAAGAAATGATGTTAAATATAAATTTTATAAGCCTTCTAAAAATTGTCATTGTCAATATAAATAAAAATTTCGTTTTCAATATGTTGAAAAAACAGCTCAAAAAATAAAATTTATAAAGAAACCCAATTGAAGGTGTTCTGACACTAGAATTTCTTCATACAACAGATTTTACAATAGCTGTCATAGACTCTTCTAACCGCGAATGTCAGTTTCTTTTTTGTAAGTTTTCACTATTGCAACTCTCCTTTAAATCTTTATATATTTGCGAAAATTCCACTCAAATCTTGCGATCAAAAACTTTTCTGCCAGCCCCATAAAGAGATTATGACAAGCATGACAAGAGCGTCTCATCTCACCCCATGTACCCGGCTTATTCCGCCCCAAATCGCAATTATGATTAAAACTTCAATAATACTTGTTTTTATTAATTAATTGTGTATAAACGCGTTAGTAAATTCAAGTTCGGCAAATAAACTTCACGACAAGTTTAAAAATATTATCTGTTATTTTCAATAATTTTATTTCGTTCTATGATATCATAGAATAATAGGATTCAGGTTTCGAAATTTTAATCATTTTTATTTTTACTTTATCTACTCTATTTAATTTTTTTTTCTTTTTCCGAGAAATTAGAAAATCATTATTAGAAAATTCAGTGTCTCATTTGACGCCGTATGTTCATCTCGCTCCGGTCTCCCCTAACGGTTTTGTAGAAAATAGGTCTTTTTGGGCTTTAAATGCAAGTGTTCAGTTGAAAATCAAGCTGTTTTGAAAAACAAATTCAGTTATTTGGTAGATATTTAACTTTTTTGTTGAAAATTCATATTTTCAGCTTAAAAATGCAATTGTTTTGTAGAAAATTCGTCTTTTTTCATTGAAAATTTATCTCTTTTGTTAGAAATATCATGTTTCTTGGCTGAAAATCAAACTTTTTGTTTGAGAATTTATTTATTTTATTAAACGTTATTTACCTAACTGGAAATTTAATTATTTCATTTTTGGTGAAATATTGATGTTATATCAAAATTCAAGTTTTTTGTACAAAATTCTTCTTTTCTGGTTGAAAATTCAACTTTATGGTTAAAAATTTATATTTGTAGGTTGAAAATTCAACTGTTTGTTTTGAAAATGTACTTATTTTTTCCAAAATGCAATGCACGCTGTTTTCATTTAAAAGAATTTATTCCCCTATTTTGTGAAAAATCACCTTATATCCCCTGTTTTGAGAACCTTTTTGGCTGTAAAGTCTGCTTATTGTAAAATTTCTTAATTGTAAAGGCTTTCATTAACAAGAAAAGATCGGTTTCTCCCAAATACATAGCTAAAATTCATTTGGTACAATTAACGGATAATTTATTTTGTAACTAATGTAGTGCTTCTAATAAGAAATCCATTAGTTCGAAATTTGTGCTGCTCGCCGTGTTATTTATTTATGATCATTATAAACGGAGCATTGTCCGTTCATCGTAATTCTTGATAAAGCGAGTGCGAACACGAAGTTCGCAACCGAATTTCTCACATTGCTCCATAGTGGATCGTAAACGAGCAACGCCCATATAATATCTCTTTTTAAAGACACGACATACCTTCCCCAAGAAATTAAACCTGGATTCACAATAAAGGCAAAAATAAAACTCCACTTGGAAGAAAACCTTCTCTTTAACAAGGGAAAGCAAAAGAATTTAAAGAGAGCATATCTGGTATTTTATCTCAAGTGTGCAAGTTAAAAAATTGAATTAAACTCAAATCCTGGAAAAGCTCTTGAGTCTTATATAAATTCTCTTTCTATTTAAATACTATTATCAGACTTTATACTCTCCGCCATTCCTCTCTTTCCTCCTTTCAAAAAGAATTCCTCCTTTTTCCTCTTTTTAATATTTTTTCGTGTAAATGCGAAGTGAATTGTTAGAAGCTAATAAGAAAATCCAACTATTTTTGGTTAAAGATTCATCATTTGGTAGAGAAATCATCTTTCTTTGTTGAAAACAAACTTTTTTGTTGAAAATTCAACTTTTCTTCTGAAAAATTCGGTTTTTTTTCTTCTTTTAATTTAAATGTGAACTATTATTCACTTGAAATTTCCACTGATTTTGTTGAATTTTTTTAGTTTAAAAATTCAACTACTTTGTTAAAAATTTATTTATTTTGTTTAAAATTTAACTATTTTGATAAAAAGTCATCTGTTTTGGCTGAAAATTCATCTTTCTTGATTTATGTTAACATTAATTTTTTTAACAGAAAATTTAATTATTGAATTAAATTTGGTTGAATGTTCTTTTCTTTCTTAACTAAAAAATCGGTTTTTGTTAAAAATTCAACTGTTTTGGATTTAAAATCAACATCTTTTTTGGTTGAAAATTTAAGCATGTTGTATAGAATTGGTTTTTTGTTATTTTAAAATTAATTTTTTAAATTAAATATTTCACTGTTAATTTTTTGGTTGAGAAATGATTTTTTTTTGCTTAAAATTCATTTGTATTGTTAAAAATTCGTCTTTTTGGTCTAAAATTAATCTTCTAAGTTGAAAGTTAAAATGCTTGGTTAATAATTCATTTTTTTGGTTGAAGATTTATCCCTGTGGTTGAAAATTGAACACTTTTGTTGAAAATTCGTCTTTTGTGAGTTGAATCTTAATTAATCAATTCCGTTTTTAGTTAAAAATTAATCTCCTGTGTTGAAAATTAATTAATGTTAAAAATTCGTCTTTTTGCAATAAAATTAATCTTTTTGGTTGAAAATTATTTTTATGTTGGTTGATACTAAATCTTTTAAATGAAAATTTAACTATTCCATTTTTGGTTTAAACTGGTTCTTTTTTGGTTGAAAATTATTTTTTGGTAGAAAACTCATTTTCTTGGATGAAAATTTACCTTTTTTGTTGAAAATCTCACTATTTGGTAGAAAGTTGAACTGCTTTGTTAAAAATTCCTTTTTGTTGCTGAAGATTTAACTATTTCGATGAAAATATTGCAGTTGAAGTCGTAGGAAATTGAAGCGTTTCATATTGAAGTCAATATGGAACTTGCAATAATTTTATTTAAAAGAATTTGTTCTCCTATTATTCTCCTATTTTCGTGAAAAGTCACCCGAGATCCCCTGTTTTGAGAGACTTCTGGCTGTGAAGTTTGTATCATACATAATCCAACTTTAATCCAGATGCAACTTAATTTGTGAAATATATTCTGGCATTTTCCAATACGCATATCTCGTATGACGTGATATTCACTGAATTGTAAAAAATGCGTTCAACTTGAATAAATCGAACATCGAAGGCATCGAAGTGAAAACTTTTACATCTCCGAAGGAAAATGTGAACCATCTCTCTTTCTTTTTCGCTGAATAGAACAATCTTTTTTCTTTACTACGTCTACTCTCAATATTCTTTCTCAAATTTTAAATATTTCATTTTATATGAAATTGATATTACAGCTTCATTTAGGAGTTGATCATAATCTTTGATTTTAAGTGACAAACAGATATAAATCATTCGCGATGAAATCTCACTAGTTTTGAAACGCCCCATTTATTTAATGCAGGGTATCATGAATGAACACATCATGTTCTGGCAATGTTCCACAGAATTAATGCATTGTTTATCATCTAAATGGGGGAAAAGAAAAGCTCTCCTGAAATAACATAATGCAGCTCATTCTTGGCTCGGCCGTTCGTCTTGTTCTGTATTTGAAAAAGTGAAAATTTAATTCAGAACAGTGAAAAATAAGAAATGTGAACATTTTTTTTCTTCTCGTTCTCAACGGCTATCCATAAAATAAAATGAATTTTTTAACAAATTTTAATTTACGATTACACACTTATCACGCAAATAGGCAAAAAGTATTAAACAATTAAACATGTACAGTGTACACCCTTTTCATCTTTATACATACATTTTAATATTTTTCATAATATATCATTTTACACATTTTTACTTTGAAAGTCGAAAATATACTAATCATGTGTAAATTTATCTTCTGATTTCATATGTAAACGAGAAATTGTAAATTTATATTATTGGAACATGTGTAATCAGTGAAATATGCCCTTACTGAATCAAAAGTGAATAAGTTATTTTTGTTTTCTTCATAACTTCAAGACATTATTCAAAAGATTTTTTACATTTCATTTATTATAATAACGCATTTCCAAATTTTATTTTGATCAATGGATTTCAAGCTATAACGTATCCTTAAAGATTTAAAAGGTAACTCAAGTGGATTCATCACTAATTCCTCAATTAATTATTTGAATAATTGCATAACACTATTTTGCTACTATTTTTCCAAAATGCTACTATTGAGACTATTTGGAATTCATGAAATGAGTCCAAGGTCTGAACGTTTCCAAGTGGATTCTTTTCTTTTCTTGAACTTCTTTAAGTATCCCAAATATAGTAATCTGTTTCAAATTAGCGATTTGATGAATCCACTTTGCGTTAAGAAATAAAAGAAAAAAAGAATGAGAAAGAGAATTATCCTAGGGAAATACTAAAGCTCCCTCGTTTAGTGAAGGGTGTGATTTATCACTGTGACTTCTTATATTCAGGGGCTTCGCTTGAAACTTTTTATCTTCTTATTTTTCCTCCTCTCTTGCTATATGTCTCTTCTACTAGCATTTTCTCCCTTTCTTCACCTTCGAGTAATGTCGCAAGGCTCAATAATATCTTATCCTAAACTCGTATATCGCAAATAATGTCTCCAGAGTGTCTGTATATACATTTACTTTTTTAAATCCATAGTATCGTTTCGTGCTCAAAAGAATTTTCCTGACATATCTAAACTAAATTTAAAGTTCGTATGACATCAACTCTAAGTACTGAATCCATTTTGATAAGGAGTGCTTTCACTGCCAAAAACGCGACTCTGCATATAGTATAGACTCTGTATATATATGTATAGTTCTTTCGAGAATTAATTTTTCAACTTTTGATCTCCTGGCAAAAATTTTCAAATCTTTTCGGATTAAGGCTTTGTAAATTATGTTCAATAATTTCTAATCGAGTTTTCTAATTGAAGCCTTCGAAAAATTTATCTTTTAAAATTGATTAACATTGTAAACTTCAAAATTTTCTACTTATAATCGTTTTAAATTAAACTATTTCAAATTGGAAGCCTCAATAGTTGAATTACTTTTTTATTAATTATGACTAGTTAATTTCCCAGGGCTAAATTTTCAGTTTTTAATGTACAATTTCAGTTGTTTCATTTTTTAAGTTTTTAATTTGTAACTGAAATTGTTGAATTTTTAAAAGTATAAGTCGTAATATGAAATTGATTAATTTTAGATTATTGAAATTTAAATAATTCAACTTTAGATGATTCGAGTATAATAAACGTTCTAATTGGAAAAGTATTCAGTTTTAAACCTACTCTAAAATTGTTCAATTTTGAAGGTCTATAATTGAAAATTCTGCAATTTTGAACAGCTACTAATCATAACTTATAGAACATTTTATGAAGATTCGAAGCTCAAGCTCTCAATATCAGTTACCTTATTTTATGATTGGATTTACGATTACCTATCCTATGAAGTTTGAAGTAACTTTGAAATTCATGGATCGTGAGATTCGCTTGAATATCTCGATTTCAACTCGTTTGTAAGTCTCAGAGATGGTCAGAATTTCCCGTGGACTCTGTAGGGAAGATCATCCTGCAGTAGGTAATGAACCTACAGTAGATACTCAATAATTAAAAGCACAAATATACCCAAAATAATTATATATAGTTTCAATTAACACATGTAGTACCCTAACTATTAATGGAAATAAATTAATTATGTTATGAGTATTTTTAATTAATGATTAGCTACTGTAGGTTCATTATATATTGTATGGTGGTATCCCCTATTTACTTAAAATCGAGAAATTTGTTTCAATATAAAATTATATATTGCCTTTTATATTAAAAAATAGAACACTCTTGCTTGTAACGATGGTCCAACAGGTGCAAATGTTGATTGTGTAATAAGTACATTTGCACCTGGTTTATATTTGGATGAAATATAAAATTTAAATTTCATAATATACATATGCAAACGCAGTCCACCTCGAAAATTGTAGCCGTAATGTATATGACATTGAAACCGCGTGCATCTGCAGTTTCAGTTTAATGTGAAGCAACGAGTTTCAAATAACATACGAATTTTAGCTTTTCCTTTTTTTTCTAACAGGAATGGAATGTATGCGATCAATTAAAGAATTTAACGATGGCTCAATGCAATAATATATAGAAGCAGGTCCAATTTGGTGGTAGATTTTAATTAAAAATTGTCAGTAGGTTCGTTAGGCAGTGGAGCCACTTTTTTAATTATCTTCATAAATGAAATGATATATAATTACAATTGATAGATTAGTTTGGTTAGAAAAAAACAGTTGATATTGTACCGGGGTGTCCACCTGGCCGGCAAATCGGAAAAACCGTGAAACGACCGGAAATTTTGTTAAACGGGGAAAAAACCGGGAATTTGATTCAGTGACCGAGACTTCTCTCTCGATTGTACTAATATGCAAATTGCAAATCGAAAGTGGTTTCACTTTAGAACATGAAATTTCGTTAAGAATTGAAATTTTTTGCTTCAGGACAAAGAGTTTCCATAAAGAATATAATTTGATTTGGAACAAGAAATTTTT
The DNA here is from genome assembly GCA_932178445.1 of Andricus quercusramuli. NCBI lineage: Eukaryota > Metazoa > Arthropoda > Insecta > Hymenoptera > Cynipidae > Andricus > Andricus quercusramuli. The sequence continues at coordinate 108,386 of CAKNXH010059921.1, read as the reverse complement.
AACATGGCCCAGAAATTATAGAAAATAATTTTAATTCTGATTTAGAATAAGGTAATAAAGAAAATATTCTGTTGAAATTCAAAATTATAATTCTTTTTCAAAGTTCTGTGTTCCAAATCTGAAATGTAATTCTTATATATGAGCAAAAATTATCTGATGTTCCAACTGAAAATTATAATTCTTTTCCGAAATTCCCTGTTACAAATCACACATTGCAAAAGATTTCGAAACATTTTAAAAGATTTCTGATTTGGTTCACGGAATTTTCGTAAAGAATTATTGTTAGACTTGGGATAGCGCGCTTTTAACATTGAACGGGGATTTTGGAAAATAATTTAAATTCTAATTTAGAAAAAGAAATTTCAAGCAAAATCCCTTTTCAAACACAAATCACTATTTGTTTACAAAGTTGGGTGTTTCAAAACGAAATTATAATTTTTATGACGAAAAAATATCTGATGTTCCAAATTAGAATTAGAATTATTTTCCAAAATTCCATGTTCTTAGTCCGAAATCTTTTTAATCTTGTAAAATGTTTCGACATCTCTTAAAATCTTTAAAAAACGTTTGAAAGAATTCATATTTTTTAACTCTTCTAATTTGATAGAATAGTATCATTTTTAAATAAAGAAAAAATCTCTGTAGTCTTTTAGTCTTTAGTCTTTATAATATTTGGTGAATTTCAAAGAATTTTTTCACATGAAGTGAGGGCTTTTGTAGGGTTTCAAAGATTTTTTGCAATTCATTTGAGTGTATTTGGAATTCGCCCTGAATTTATATTTTATTTACCCTAAATTCTTCTTGACTTATCCTGAATGTTTCTAAATTCACTCAATTGTGCTCAATTCAGTTGATTAAAAAAAGAAAGTTTAATTCATCCTGAAGCCTTTCAAACTCACCTTGGATTCTTAAGCATTTCATTAGATTATTTTAACTTCCCTTGAATGTTTCTAAACTCGTTCTTAATTTACTGAATTCAAATAATTTTTTCATATTTTTGAATCGTTTTCAATTTACCTTGAATTTGTATGAATGTCATCTAATCCTTCTCATTTGCTTTAAATTCCTCCAAAATCACTCGAATTATACTGAAATCAATGGAATTTTTTTTTTCCATTTCATTTGATTTTGTTGGAATTTAACTTCCACCATTTAAAGAAGATTCTATATTAAAAATGTTACGAGATTAGAATTTTGGCATCTAAATATTAATAGTCAGGGAAAATGACAAATTAGCCAAGGAAAAATCAGGTAAATTTAAAATAAAATTTTGCGTTCACCCTGTTTGACCGGGAAAAATTAACAATTAACCGGGAGAAAACCGCGAAATGACCGTGATTTTAAAATCTTGCATCAGTTCTTTTTCCACCCTGTTTACGAATTAAATTTGTCCTCGGTTGTGTAGTTTATCCATCTCCGATTTTGCGAACACTCGCGTGACGAAGCGACAGCAGTATTTTCTTGGCTTCACGCAGAGGCAATAATTCGTGTTATGGCAGTCCATTCTGAGATGGAAAAGACGAAAGAAGGAGCTTACTTTCAGCTAAGTGGCCCGCAGTTCGTCTTCCGTAAAACGATACTGTCAGGAGAAAATTTATTGGATCGCGTGCTTCACTGTACTCCATCCAGTTCAGGTCGATATTATTAACATGACCATTAAACATTAGGGCTTAGCCAAAAAAATAAAAGTCTTGATTCGTAGTTCTAATAGGGATGAAAACTTTATTTTTCGAATAAAAACACTCCTAAATTTGTATTTAAAAAAATTATTCCTGCGCATCTTAGATATAATCAATAAGCACTAAAAGCTACATTAATTTTCAAAGACACACTTCTTCTAATTTTAAGCTAAACAAATATTTGACTTTTTCACTATTTTCTTAGAATTATATCAATATATATATCGAAAATGTATTTTTAATGTATTGCTAGAAAAATCAGGGTGGACTAAGGTCAAAGGAAACCTGGAAATCAAGGAAAAGTCAGAGAATTTTATTGGCCAAGGAAAGTCAGGGATTTTGAAAAAACATCGTTGGTAAAGTCAGGGAATTTCTGTAAGATGCACCCTAAATAACTGTCAGTGATTAAAAATTTAACATTTTTTAATTTCAATTAAAAATTGTTTTTTTTTCGTTTATAAAAGATTCTATTTTCAAAATTCCGTTGAATATTAATGGTCAGGGAAGGTGACAAATTGGTCCCCGAAAGTTCAGGGAATTTTGAGAATGAAGCCTACGGTCAACCTGATATAATATTCTTGTTAGCAATTTATCTTCCTTGTATTTCTATTGGTTTTTTTTAGTTGCTTCCTCCTGCCGATCACACTTTCAGTTAGAAATGTTTTTATTTCTTTACGAATTCAATAACTTTGTTAAAAATTTCACCCTCTTTGGTGAAAAATTCGACTATTTTCTTGCTGAAAATTCAAAAAAATTCTTTTTTTGTAGAAAAATTGATCTTTTTTTGTTGAAAATTCATATTTTTGTGTCGAAAATTTAACTATTTTATAGAACATTCGCCTGCTGGCTTGAAAGTTCAACAACTTGGATGAACCTTTTTTTCTCTCTTGAATGGAAAATCTTTATTTGTTGAAAGTTCGTCTATATATATTTTTTTTTTAGAAAATTAATCTTCTTGGTTGAAAATTCACCCCTTTGATTGAAAATCCTACTGTTTGGTTGAAAGTTGAACTGCTTTTTAAAAATTCAACTATTTTATTAAAAATTTATTTGTTTCGTTGAAAATTTAACTCTTAGGTTGAAAATTTAACTATTTTGTTGAAAGATCATTTTTTTTTGTTAAATTCTCAACTTTATATTTGTCGAAGTTTGTTGGTGAAGTTTAATCTGTTTTGTTCAAAACTTGATTTTTCGGTTGAAAATTCTTCTTTGTTGATAGAAAATTCCATTATTTGGTTGATACTTTAACTATTTGATTGAAAATTCACTTATTTTGTTAATTATTCATGTTAGTTGGTTGAAAATTAAACTATTTCGTTCGAAGGTCAGCTTTTTTGTCGAAAATTCAACTGTTTTGTTGAAATTTCATCTTTTATGGTAGAAAATTCCTCTTTTTTGTTGAAATAAATGAATAAATTTTAATTTCAAATTGTTTTATTCCGTTTATAAAAGATGGTATGTTGAAAATGTTACAATATTAAGATCGTGGTCTTTGCGTATTAATGGTCAGAGCAAATAAAAAACTAGTCTGGGAAAAATCAGGGAATTTTGTATTTTCAACTAAAAATAAAACAAATTTTCAATAAGAAACTTAATTTGCAACCAAACTGATGAATTTTCAATCAAGAAAATGATTTTCCAACTAAATAGGATAAATTGTCAACCAAAAATCTAATAGTTAAATTTTTTCTTAAAAACATTAATGTTCAACCAAAGAGATGAATTTTCAACTAAAATGATGAAATATTATATTGCAATAGTCACATTTCCAGTTAAAAAATAATAATTTTCCATCAAAAAACTAATTTTTAGAAAAATAATAAAATGTCAACTAAAATGGAATAACTAAATGTTTTGTTAAAAAAATTGAAGTTAATCCAAAGAGATGGATTTTGAATTCAAGTGATGGAATATTCAACTGGCATGGTTGAAGTTTCAGTTCAAAAAATTAATTTCAATTAAAGAAAACGAATTTTCTACAAAATAGTTGAATACAGTAATATACAGCTACTTTTACAACAGAAGAATCATTCTTATTCATTTTTATGATGCAATTGAAAAAAAAAAGTTTGATTAATTTTTAATTAAATTGAATCAAGTTAATTAAATCAAGATCAATCAATCAAATCAAAAATCAATCATAAAAATGCCCTAACTTAAAAAAAATTCCCTGACATTTCCAGGTTATTGCAGGTATATAAAAATTCCCGGACAATTGCAGGTTTTCCAGGGAGGGTAGTCACCAAATTAGAACTAGGAATTAAGAACTTTTCGATACGCCCTGATGACCATTGATGTGCATCCTTGATGAAGCATTCGCGAGTTATCGCTCGTATTCTCCAGTTGGTTAGCTAACAATTAACAATAGTCTGATCTGGATTCAATTTCATTCATCGGCCTTATCCGCTTGAACAAATCTGAGCCCAATCAAAGCAGAAGTCTACCAATGGAGGGAAATGTGTTCCCCATTTGTTACTGTGTAGTGTGAATCGAGACATCCAGTCATTTTTCCGAAATATTGGTTTTATTGATTCAATGCTCCAAATACAAATTGAAAAATGTAGCTGCACTTGCTCGGTTATGTGCCAAATAAACTAAAAACCCATTTAAAAATATTTCATTGATTTTGCTTTTAGTGTACTATAAATGTAATTGCATTCGTTTACTTTTCAGAGTACACAAACTCATCAAACATATTATTACTTTTGTAACATTAGGAAACCAGTTTCAATATTCTTTTTAGTACATTTCAGACTTGACACTCTTTCCCCCATTCCTCCTTTTTTACAGAGTTATTTTCTTGTAGTGTTTTCAAGAAACGTCCCCTTTTTTTCGTTTTTTTGTTTGTTGAATGTGAGCGGAGTTATTAAAACCCGATAAGAAAATCTAACTGTTTTTTGTGGGAAGTTATTTCTCATTAATTGAAAAGTCTATTTTATACTTTTGGTTAAAAATTCTAACATTTGCCTGAAAATTTAATTATTTTGTTGAAAATCCAACTATTTTTGTTCAAAATTCATATTTTTTATCGAAAATTAAAATTTTTTTCTCGTGCATTCGTCTTTTTGGATATAAAATTCGCCCTCTTAGATTGAAAATTCGTCTTCTGGCAGAAAAGTCAATCTTTTTTTGCGTGAAAGTTCATTCTTTTAAATTGAAAAGTCGACTATTGTATTTTTGGTTCAGAATTAATCTCTTTTGGTTAAAAACTCTCGTATTTGGTTAAAATTTTATTATTTGAGGAGAAATTGAATTATTTTGTTAAAAAGTAATTTGTTGGGTCAAATATTCAACTGTTTTGTCAAACATGTTTTTTTATAGTTGAGGATTCAACTTTTTTGTTTAAAATTATTTATTTATTTTTTTAGTTTCGGTTGAGAATTAATTTTGTTAACTGGTCATGTACCTATTCCATTTTTGGTTGAAAATTCAAGTGTTTTGTAGGGAATTAGCTTTCTTGGCTTGAAATTTCGATAACGTAGTTGACTTTTTGTTATTGTTGACTTATCTTTCTTGGTTGAAAATTCAACTTTTTTGTTTTTGAAACTCCATTTTTTTAGTTCAAAAATATTTCATTCCAAATAAAATATTTTTTGATTAATGTGTCAAGTATAATCAACTAACTATTCCATTTTTAGTTAAAAATTGATAGTTGTTAAAAGTTCAACTATTGAATTTTTTGATTAAGTTTTTTTTTACATTCGACCATTTGATTGGAAGCTTAACTACTTTGATGGAAATTCATTTTATTGGGATTTTTGGGTTATGAATTCATGTTTTTTTGTAGAAAATTCACCTTTTTGATTAGAAAATTCGACAATTTAGTTGAAATTTTGTTTCCTGTCTCGACTGAAAAATCTTTCTTGGTTAACAATTGAACTCCTTTGTCAAGAATTCATTTTTTGTTTTTGAATATTCATAATTTTAGTCGAAAATTTATCTTCTTGGTTGAAAATGTAAATATTTTTGGTTGAAATTTGATATTTTTTAGCTGAAAATGTAATGATTTTGTTGAAAATTCCACTATTTTGTTTAAAGTTTGGTTGAAAATGCAACTTTTTTTAAATTGAGGTTTAATCTTTTTTGTTTAAAACTTTGACCTTTTTTTTTTGAAAAATCGTATTTTTATTGAAAATTCAACTACCTGAAAATGAAACTCCTTTGTTAAAAATTTATTTTTCTGGAGAAGATTCATAATTTTAGTTGACAATTGAACTGTTTGGTTAAACATGAAGTCTTTTGTGGCAAATTTAAGCATTTTGTTGAAAATTGAATTCTTTTGTTGAACTCTTAACTATTTTGTTAATATCACCTTTTTGAATTGAAACTTATCGTTTGGTACAAAAGTTGTGGGTTGAAAATGTATCTTTTTTCTTTTTGGCTTGTAGATTCAATTATTTTGTTAAAAATGTAACTGTTTCTGGATGAATTTTAATCTTTTTTATTAGAAAATTCTACCATTTGGTAGAAAATCTATCTTTGTAGGTTGAAAATTCCACTATTTGGTTAAAAATTATAAGTTGATCAGTATAGTACCTATACATTAATTTTATTGAAAAAAATGTATTACCTATCCTATTTTCGTGAAAATGCAAACTATATTTTCAGTGTTTAGAGCATTTTGGTCTGTAACGTCTGACATTTTCAAGATTATTTTATCCTTCTTAGTTTTTAAAATCCAAATTCCGTACCAACTTCAAATAAAGAAATAGAAAAAATATATAAATAAATGTACGAGCTTGTTTCTTCGCTATAATTTTCCTTTTGCATACTTATTTACTCAAACGTCTAGTACTAAACTACCCTTGAACGCTTTTGAATATTGCATTTGATGTGATATGCTAATGCACTGACGATGAATATATCATTTTAGGAGGAGGAATGCCGTCAGTCTCTGGACGCAAAGTACTCCCACCTGTCTGACGATCTCCACGTTGAAATCGCATCTTTGGCTCCTCCAGCAGAGGCCCATGCTCGTATTGCCTTCGCCTTGGCGGAGATTCGCAAATACCTGATACCGGACAATAACGACAACATCCGTCAGGAGCAGATGCGCGAGATGGAATATGTGGGTGAAGACGGTATGATCATGGAGGAGAGAAGACCACCACCACCAGGCATGAGACCTCCTGGCATTCTCAGACCGGCTATCAGACCACCACCACCGGGTATGCCACCCCGACAAGCTCGACGTAAGTGACAACGTATTTATGTAAAACACCAGATTTCGGTTCTCTTCAATATTTTCCGTTTTCCCCTTTATTAAACTCCCCAAAGATCTCACAAATCTCTGCCACATCAATGATAGGCTACTATAGGTACCCTTCTTTTTCCACTTTCTGATATACAAAAATAAATGGCGTTGTTGCATGCATTTTAGATATATTTTTTTAAATACTGCATAAAAATATTTAAAAAATTTGTACATTAAAATATTTATTTGAATACTTCAATTATGAGAAACAAATATGCATGCAATGGCTTCATGTACCAACGAAGTATCCAGCTGATAGCTGGCAAAAAGTTTTGCGGCACATTCGCACTGCCAGATTCTACAAATCCCGGTTTTAATGAAATTCTAGGCATTTTGAACACCATTTTGGGCCCTTCTTCATACCTTTTTAAACACGTTTAAAATGATAAAACGTGAACACATCACTGGTGGCCATATTAATTTCCCCATACCATCAACTGCGCTAATCATATTTGTTCTGCAAAAAATTTGAAAAGTATACTTTTTAAACGTTGAAAAAAATTCAAACTTATTTTTAAAAACTTTACTCAAGTAATTATATTAAATTTTTAGTGCTCTTTTAATTTCACCAGGAAAAAAATACATTTGAAAATATGCAACAACTCCATTTCATAACAACTGTCCTTTTTTATAGAAACAATAGCAATAAGGGGATTCGGATTGACGCGACTATTGACACTTTTCTTTAACGCTACTATTTTCTGAAATTCCTTGCAAAATCTCAAAACTGAATTTCAAGATTTTGAAGATTTAAAAATGTTTCTAAGGATTTCTAAAATTTTCAAAACAATAAAAGAGATTCCTACCAATTTCGCGAGATTTAAAGGAGTTCAACAGATCCCAAGGGGTTTTTCAAAATTTTTGAAGTTTCTGAAAAAATTTCAAGAAATTTAAGAGGATTCCAAAAGGGTTATCAGAGATCAAACAGATTTCAAGGGTTCTCAGCCAATTACAAAGAATGTCTAGAGGTATTTAGGAAGTGAATGAAATTTTAAGGAACTTCTAGGGATTTTATGGGGTCTCTGATCAAATTCATGAGATTTATAAGAATTTAGTAGGTTTGCAGAAAATTTCAAAAAATTAAACAATTTAGTAAGATTTCTGAAGATTTAAAAGATTTGAAGAAATTTCTTACGGTATTTACAATACTCCAAATGAATTTTACAACACTTAACGGCTTCATAAGATTTTAAAAGAAATTTAAAGGTTTCATTAGATTATACGGAATTTCTGTGGATTTCAAAAGATTAAAAAAAAGCTTTGAGAGTTTTCAAGGGATTTTAGAAAATTTCAACATAAGTTGTATGTATATCAAAGATTTACTCATTTTTTAAGCAATTTTGAAAGATATTACATTTTTTTTTAAGGAATTTGAGTCGATTTTCGCCGGATTTCACAAGATTTAAGTCATTTGATCAATTTCAAGATTTCGAAATTTATATGGGGTTTCAATGAATTTCTTAGGATTTTAGAAAAGTTGAACGATTTTAAAAATGAATGCAGGATATTAATGATATTTAAGAGACTTAAAGGGATTCGAACGGATTTCTAGAGAACTTTGGCGAATAAATAAAATAAAATTTCAATATTTTCAAATAAGATTTCAAAAGAAATTATAAGATTTCAAGCGATTTCTACGGGTTCCAAGGGATCTTAGGGTATTTTAAAAAATTGGAAAAGATTTCACGTTTTTTTGTTACTATTTTTCAAAATACTTTTTACATACATACTTACATACATACTTTTTTGAATTCCTCAAATAAGTACGAAGCTTAGAATAATCTTATTCATGAAATTAGTCTTCGAAGATTTTTTTTTTAATCTATCAGTATAATTTAATTTAAAAAATATTATATTAACTCAGCTGTGAATTTATTTGATAGTATACTCAAAATATTGTTTAATGTAAATTAAATGTAAATCAGTAAATCTGTTCACCATATTTTTGAATGCATTTAGTTTCGGTTTTAATAAATAAAGTGTAACTTGATTAAAACGACGGAATGGCAAAGGAAATTAGTCAATTAGACTGTATTAATGTTTGGTTGTAACTTTTCTGTATTTCATTCCAAGTTTGATAGCATATCAAGTTTAATTAAACGTCGCGTTTGAACCATAACAGAATTTAGTTCGGGGACATTAAACTCGGTTACATACTAATAAACCCAATTTTCCCTTGATCGATATTCAGATAATGTAAATTTGATTTAAGGATCCCTACCCATTTTATAATCCACTTTATATACATATAAAAATTGCCATGCTTGAAGCAACGGTTGAGAGGAACTCTCACGGGAAAAATTCCGGAGGTGATTTGAGAAAATGTGCGAAAGTGGTTTCTTGAAGAAACTTGAGAATCCTGAAAAGAGTTTGCTTTCATTTGATTTCAGTGGACTCACGAGAAAATATTGTTTTGATTTTTATGAATAACGACTTGCTTTCATTTATCGCGAAAGCGCGAGAGAACCTTTAGAGTAGCACTTACAAAGAATCGTTTTATTCACTCTGTTCGAATATCTCATATCTGAAGGGTAGTAGTAAGGGATCCAAGCAACACCATCCATATCTCCCGTCCTGTATCGACAGCTGGCGACAGGTCGAATTTTCTCCACGCCACTACGTAGATATATAGGATGTGTCGCCGTATTCTTTGGACTTGTGGTTAACTGCACTTTGCACTAACATAAGATCGACACTGTCATTGATCTGCTTTTACTTTTTTCAACAGCCATCCTTCCACCACCCCCTGCTCGTGGACCACCACTCACTCGTCCAGTACCAGCGAAAGCAAAGGTCTTCTCTATTCTGGATCGTGCAAGGGCTGCCATGGACCAAACCTATGGGTAATTATTTTTTTATTATTATTTTTTAATACATATATAGCCAGCATTCGAAAAATGTGTGAAAACAAGTGTTGGACAGCAACTTGTTACAAGTAACTAAGTTACTGAAAAATTACGATATTTGTAACTTTTAGGGTACATTTTTTTTTTTTTTTGGGTCAAATTCAACTGTGATTGATTTCAAATCAAATTCTTTTTTGGATGAAATAATATCAAATATTATACATTTTTATTGAGAATTTATCTATTTCGGTTGGAAATTCATGTATATTTTGGTAGAAAGTTCAACTGTTTGGTTGAATAGTAAACTTTCTTGTTGGAAATTTATATTTTTTGTTTGAAAATGAAACGTTTTTTTTTTTAAATTCGTCTTGTTGGTTTGAAAATTCAACAATTTACTGGACATTTTTTTCTTTTTTGTTTAAAAAATCTGCTTTTTCGTTTCAAAATGTATCTCTTTTATATCCATTATATTTTTTGTTGTGAGTTGATTTATTTTTGATGAAAATTCATGTACTTTTGTAAATTTAACAATTTTGGTAGAAAGTGTAACTAGTTGGTTTAAAAAGAACAAACATTTTTGTTGACAATTCGTATTTCCTGTTTGAAAATTCATCTCTTTTGGTAAAAAAAATTCTATAGAGGATTCAGCTTTTTTTTTTAAATTCGTCTCTTATGATTGAAAATTTAACTACTTAGTTGAAAGTTGAACTAGTTTGTTAAAATTGTATTTTATTTTTCGTTAAAAATTAATTTTTTTAACCAATGATTTAACTCATAATTCGTCTTTTTGGTGCAAAACTAAGCTTCTTGGTATGAAATCATATATTTTTGTTGAAAATTCATTGATTTGGCTGAAAAGTAACATTTTTATTGAGATATCATATTTTTAGATAAAAATTCATATTTTTGGTTTAAAAATGCAACTACTTGGTTAAAAATTGAACTGCAGTTTTGGTTGAAAAATCAGTTTTTTGGGTTGAGTATTCATAATTTCAGGTGAAAATTCATCTTTTTAATTAAAAATTAAAATTTTGTTTCAAATTCATATTTTTGGACACATAAGATTCAAAGATTTTGGTAGGAAATTTAACTATTTGATGAAGAATGAACTTTTTTATTGAAAATTTAACTCTTTTGTTGAAAATTCGTCTTTTTGGTTTGAAAATGGCAGAGAAGTCATCTATTTCCATGCCATAAAAAGTGAATTTAACATTTTGATCCTTCCTAAAATGGTGTCCAGCATTCTAACACATTCGGAAACAAGTCGTATTTTTTGATCGAATGTGAATTATTCTTCATTGAAAAGTATACTATTCATAATTAATGTCATCCGGTTGAAAATTCAACTGTTTTGTTGAACATTCGTCTTTTTGGATATAAAATTGATCCTTTTGGATTAAAAATTCATCTTTTGGTACAAAATTCGTATTTTTTGGCTGAAAGTGAATTATTTTTCATTGAAAATACTATTCTATTTTTGGTTTAGAATTCATCTCTTTTGGTTAAAAAATCTTATTATTTAGTTGAAATTTTAATTACTTTGTTGGCAATTTGTTTAAAGCCTACTATTATAATTTTAGTTCAGAATTCATCTCTTTTGGTTAAAAATTCTATTTTTAAAATTGCAAGAATTCAAATTGGGAGTTTAAAAATGGAATGTATAATTTGAAAGAGATGCAACTAGTTTTGATTTTTGTAGTATCTATTTTCAAATAAAAATGTATATACAAATTTCAAAACATACAACTTACGTTAGAAAGGATTTAAAGTTTGCATCCCTTGATTTTTATAAAATTCTGCTCTAATTGAAGCAGTGACGTCTGCAATAATTATTTTTGATTCGACAAAACCAAATGGATGCAATTTATATTTAATTTAATCATTAAAAGTAATCATGGGAATATTTTCCTCGATTTTATAAATCATTTATAACCATGCTAATTTTTTAACTTGAGATAACTTTATTACATCCTCAAATATGAATTTTTTTCTTAGAGCAGTATTAAATGTAAAAGCCTATTTATTCAGAAAGACAATGAATTGTCATGTGATTTATTTATATAACATAGACATTTTTTAATCTAATGTGTGCGGGAGTTTTGAAAAAACCTGCGGGAATTGTACAGGAAATGTACTGGAATTTTATCGTAGGTCTCCACTGAACAAATCCTCGACTGCGTAAATATTTGTGAAATAAACTTCTCGTCCGGTTGACGTTATGAAAGTTTGAGTGTCAGGATATACGTGCTTAGTTATTTTCGAAAGCGCTTCTGCGAAAGTCGGTCAACTGTTGTATTTCGTTGTGAATATTACGACTTGACATAAAACCCCTATGGAGATTTTGCGGCCTGTACCATTGTCTTTATTTTCTCACAATCTGTAAAATAGAATACCAAATCTTCTGTTCTCCCGTATGTTAGTCCTCAGCATTTTATAGCACGAAAAGCAAAAGCATCAGCTGTAAAATTTTTATCGTTTACTAGAAAACGTGCAAGCGAGTTACGCGCGTGATTTTTTTCTCATAAATTTTTTTAATTAATAATGATACAAAATGTTTGTATTTTACAGCATCTATTATCTAAATTTTAAAATAATAGAAAAGAAAGCAGAGGCATTATATTTGATAACACAGGCCGACAAAATTTGTAACCAAAGACCGGACTATGTGACCCCGAAGGATTTTGGTGTCCTAAAAACGAATCCGTTGTCCAAATTTTTCCTATACGTCAGGTTTTTGAGATATCCTAACCTAAATGTGCAAAAATTGCAATTTTTTCTGAAAACTGCTAACGCCATCGTTTAGTAGTCATTTTTATCTTCCATTTCCATTTTTGATCATCCCGAACCGATTTTTTTCTCCGAGATATGACATACTAACCATTTCAGTTTCTCTTCGCCTTGCATTATTCCACAATGCATTTTGGAACTGAAATGGTTAATGTGCGATATCTCGGAGAAAAAAAATCGGTTCGGGGTGAGCAAAAATGGAAATGGAAGATAAAAATGAGTACTAACTAGTGGCGTTAGCAGTTTTTAGAACAAACCATTGCAAATTATTTACTTCAAAAAATGACTAACTCAAAATAATTGTAGATACGTATCATTTCTAAATAAAATTATTTCCATAAAAACGGGACGAATAGAATTGTAAATAACCTCTCAAGGAATAGTATGAGCTTTTTCAAATTAAAGTTGAATGAAAATTACTACTTGTGCCTAAAGCGAATTAAAAAAAACTACATTTAAATAATTAATATACGATCAATCAGGTTTTCAAAAAACTATTATTGCGAAATTTTCAGACATATAGTTACGTCACTTTTTTTAGATCGGTAACTTTTTTGCTCTATTGAAATTTCGTAAATTGTTGCGAGTTAATTTAGTTTTCAAGAAAATCTCATCCTATCTGTTTCGAACTTTTATGTCCCTCTATTTTTCTGAATAGTTGAGTGATAAGTTTTCCATTATCACTGCGCTTTTTAATAACCAGGAATGCAGGTAATGCTTGTGCATCAACCTCGTTATAGTCATATCCGAGGTTGGAATATGGACTATCAAAAATAATTACCGGCCATGTACATGTACAATGGTCTGGAGATTAGTGATTCGAGAACGTTCTTTGCTGAACGTGTATGTACATGCAGTCTGAGCCAGGATATTAAAAGCAGATGGTGATTCCAATGAAAACCAGGCAATGATTTTAAGACCAAATTATGCTGATATAATTATATTCATCATTTACATTAACATTATTTTGTAAAGGACCCTCCACCAAATATACAGAAAGTTTTGAACGTGCAGATCAATAATTCGATAGAAATTCATCAGAAAATTGTACCGTTTTTATCTCAAATAATTGCCAAACTTCCTATACAGGATACTTATGGGCTGTTTCAACATCCCCTAAAGATTCAAGCAAGAAAATCGACATTTCCAAAAAATTGAAGCCACGGCAGATTTTTTGATTAAACTACTGGAGTGAAAAATCACTTGAAAATAAGTGCAGGAAACATCTCCTAGAAATAAAAGTCGATTAATTTATTCTAAGGATTGTTTGAAGATCCCGAAAACATTCAAGCAAGAAAAACCATGGGGAATTCTTTGTTTAAACTTTTTGGGTCGGAAATCACTTTACAATGAATGTGGAAAACCTCCACTAGGAGAAAAGGCGGTTAAGCTTGTTTTGAAGGTCGTCACTTTATAATCAATGTGGGAAACAAAACCTAGCAGGAAAAGTCGCTGAATTTTTTAAAGGGTTGTTTTAATATCCCTTGAAATAAATTAACATTCTTTTCCTGGTAGGGAACGCTTTCTGCACATATTTTGAAGTAATTTATGACGCTAATATATTCATAAAAAATTGTAAGTGTCATGTTACACTCAAGCTCCCCTCCTATTTTTAAATACGAAATATACATGTAATTTTATATAATCATCAATTATATAATGAAGAATGAATTAAACTATTAGATTAGATTGACTTGAACGATTAGGGGCCGAAAATTAACTTTTTTATAGAAATGTTATATTTTTAGTTTTAATGTTTTGTTGAGAATTTTATTTAGTTCTTTTTATGGAAGATTCAACTACTTGATTTAAAGTTAAACTACTTTCTGAAAAATTCATTTTTTTAAGTTGAATATTCATAATTTTAGCTGAAAATTCAACTTTTTGGTCGTCAGTCAACTGTTTTGTTGAAAAGTTATATTTCATGGTTGAAAATTCACCTGTTTTGTAGAAAATCTGTCTTATTGACTTAACAATGGAAAATTTTGTTATAAAAATGAAGTATTTGGTCGAAAAGTCATGTATTTTGTTACAAATTCGTTTATAACTGAAAATTTAGCGATTCCGTTTTTAGTTAAAAATTAACTTGTTGAAAATGCTTCTTTTTCGGTTTAAAAGTAAACTGTTTTCTAAGGCTTCTAAACCTATTTAGCTTGAAAACTTAATTATTTTGGTAAAAATTAATCTATCTTGATAGAAAATTAATTTTTTTTTTTTTGAAAGTTAATCGTTTTGTTGAAAATTTGCCTCTGATGGCTTATTTATCCAAAGGTTCGAAATTATAAAAAAACATGTATAATTAAACGTTTTCACTAAAACTAAGAGCGAGTTTTCTCAATGATATCAAAGGGTACGATCTTACTAAAAGGAATAGTAGTTCTCTAAAAATCTCAAATTCTTTTAGTGGACTTTTATGTAATTTTCTCCTGCAGATAGTCTGATAAAGACAACGACAGAAATGTACTTTAGATAGCAGCCATTGCTAATTCTTGAACATAAAAGATTTTATCACAAATTTTATTACTGTGAAGAAAAGAGCGACTTTACCTACTTTTATATACTCTAAGAATTTGAATCGACTACTTTCTTATTCTGTGGATACTTTTAGAGTTGCTATTAAAAGAACCGCGTATCGGTTTCTTTTAATTTTTAGTACTCTCTTAATTGCAAGTTAATTGGATTTTTATTTTCAGCGAGGAAATGTACCAACAACCTCCTGGCAGATACCAATCTTATGAGTATGAGGATGAGACCATACCTCATGCATCACATGAATATTACGAAGCGCCGGAATATCCAGGTAAGCTAAATAAACCAAAATGTATCAAGTGCTGTACATTGATATTCCACGAATCGAAACAAAAATTAATTTTTTACTTAAATAGTACAATTTTTCTAATTCAATGAGAATTAAAACAAAATATATATATTCCAAATTTAAAAAAAAAATTCTTTTTACAGAGGCAAAGGTCTATCAATACCTTGCGTTTGTAATTCTTCATAAAAACTAAACTGGCTTGTCATTCGCGCCTTAAATATTGAAATTAACTCCTAACTGTGATAATAAGGTTTGCTTAATTACAGAGAGAGAGAGAGAGGAAAATATAAATTGAATAAAACTTGATTTATATAAAAATGAGTGTTTAAAAGGACAGATATAAGTAAATTTTGTATTCACAATTAGCTTAACTAGCTAATTACGTGTAAAATAATTATTCACCAAACTTCTCTAAATGCGCGCGTAAGACATAGCTAATCTTATTTTAGGGTGGCCGCAGATCAGGGAATTTTGTTGTTCAGGGAAAGTCAGAGATTTGGAAACAAAAATGGCAAAAATTGGGGCATTTCTGTACTAAGGACTTTATGTAATTGCCAAGAATAATTAGGGCTGCCACAGTCATTTTTAGTCACTTTTTTCAAATCACATTGTAGTCACTTTTTAAAGATAAAGTCACCATAGTTACTTTTTTAAATAAAAAGATCACTAGCCACTTTTCTTTCAATAATGAGTTTAGATCTGTTGAATTCAGGTGTGTACCTAATTTGGATTTTTCTTTTGATGTCTTTAGAAATATTTTAGGATATTTTATAAAATTTCTAAAATTTGTTACTGATTTGAATAATTTTGTAGGGATTTCAAAGGATTATTTAGATTTGAAGAGTATTTATGGAAATGCCAAGGAATTTTCAAGAGCTTCAAAAAGTTTCAAGAAATATCAAAAGA
The DNA here is from genome assembly GCA_932178445.1 of Andricus quercusramuli. Classification (NCBI taxonomy): domain Eukaryota; kingdom Metazoa; phylum Arthropoda; class Insecta; order Hymenoptera; family Cynipidae; genus Andricus; species Andricus quercusramuli. The sequence goes on along the minus strand of CAKNXH010059921.1, from coordinate 92,096 downwards.
TTTCAAAGGATTTGGAATAATTTAGGGGTGTTTAGGATATTTTAAAAGATTCCATGGGATTTTATGAGGTTGCCGAGGATTTCGATGATTTGAAGGGATTTTAAAAGCTCTGAAGGTATTTTAAATCATTTTTTAGGATTTCAGAAAATATCACTAGATTTCTTATAATCTCATAAGGTTTTATCGTATTTTTATAGATTTCAAAGAATTTATTCAGAAGTATAAAATTTCAAGGGATGCTAAAGATTTTCTCAGAGATATTTCATGGGAGTTTTAATATTTTAGCGTATTTTTAAGAGCTTTAAAAAGTTTGAAGGGATTTAAAAAAAAATTGAAAAATTTGAAATATTTTACGGTATTTTTAAAAATGTTAAGGAATTTTTAAGAGCTTAACAAAATTTCAAGAGATTTCAAAATAGTTTAGGGTATATTCAAAGATTGCAAGGGAATTTTCGTTGATTTCATTAATTTGAAGAAATTTGAAATATTTTGCGTACTTTAAAAGATTTAAAAGAAATTGAAGTGATTCCAAAGGATTTGAAATATTTAAGGGTATTTTTAAAGATTTCAATGAATTTTCATTTTATTTAAGTAATTTAATGGGATTTTAAAGAATTTGAAGTATTTTACAAGATTCCAAGGCATTTTCAAGAGCTTTTAAAAATATTCAAGGGATTTTCAAGGATATTAAATGATTTGAAAAACGTTTCTGACGGTTGTAAAGAATTTCAAAATATATAGTATTTTACAAGATCTATAATGTTTTAAGTTATATCAAATCATTCCAATGGATTTTATAAGATTTCCGAGGATGTCAACGATTTTATGGAAATAAGAAGAGAGAGAGAGAGATATAGAGAGGGGGGGGGGGATTTCATAGGGTTTCAAAGATTTGAAGAGATTTAAAAATAATTTTGGCAATTCATTTGAATTCCTTGGAATTAACCCAGAAGTCTTATTACTTTATCCTGGATTCTTCTAAATTCTTTGGAATTTTGATGAACGTTTTGAATTCTTCAAAATTCACTCAGTTTGGTAGATATTTAAAAAAAAAATTAGTTTTTGTTTAATTGATCTTGAAAAGTCTTTTAAACTCATCTTGAATTCCTAAGCATGTCATTTAAGAAAATTTTCCTATTCATTTTGATTCTTTTAAATTTAATTTGAATTGTTTAAAGTCCTATGAATCGAATTATTTTGAATTATTTTAAATTCCAAACAACATGAGTCATATTATTAGTGCACATAATGTCACTTTGGGTAAGAGCTTAGTCACTTTTGTCAATTAAATTAGGCTGTGGCAGCTGTGATCATACATTAAAAATGTATAAATTCAAATTCAATTTTATTGATAAAAGATTATATGTTAATGGTCAGGGAAAAGAAAGAATTAGTGAGGGAAAAATCATGGAATTTTGAAAATTGAGTTCTTCGGCCACCCTGTATTTAGAACAAATACAGTTTAATTTAATGTTAAAAATAATTTACCTTTCAAAATGTATGCTTAGCATGTATGTAATTAATTGATGTTTCTTCGGTATTGTCCGAAAACTTTAATAATGAAAATGCCTCAATCCATGAAATTCGCAGACGAATCAACAGGCCGCGCATGGAAATCATACAAGACAACAACAACAGCAGGCACGGGCGCGCGCTACCGCACAGCTCCGTATACACGACCCACCAAGTAAACATTTCCTTTAAAACAAACTCAAAAATAACAAACCCCTTACATATTCAATTTAAATTGTTCCATTCCGTTCTTATGAATTTCTCTTACTATTTTCACTTCGCAAACTTGATATGCAGGTAACGATTTTTCTATCTATTCGTGTCAGATTTTATTTTGAGACCATTTTTATTTGTTAAACACCCCTTTTAATTCATCTTTTCTAAAAAAAAAAAATACTGGATCTTCAACTAAACAACGCGCACCTCCCACCTTCCTTTTCCCATCTTCCTTTTTTTTCTTTTTTTTCTCCCCTTAATATATTTTCAGACCTCAGATGCCGTTCAAACAACCAGCGTACGGAATGGGTAAACCGGGAGGTGGTCATGGAAACATGTAACGCGATTACATGAAATACGTAATGAAAGCAGCGTGAATCAACCCTTATTTAGAGTATACGGGATTCGCATCATTTTTTTTTTTATTTTAAACGAAACTTTGTTTTATTTCTCTATGACAAAATATAATAACCATAATTCCTGAACCTCCTCCTAAACCGTGAAATCGCAGCATGGATATAATTAAACACGACGGCTCAAGAGGATGAGAGGATGAGAGGCGTCTAGCATAAAACTTATCTAATAAATTAAGATGAACTGTTTATGTTAATACCGATTAGGGATAAGACTATAACGGAAGACTCGGCGTTATGTATGAAAAACCCGTGAAAATGTCCTAAACATGTTAAAATAATTAGGAATTTAAATTATAAAAAGCATGGATCATCAAACTAAAACGAAATAATGAATTTATAACATTAATTCTTTTTTACCACATGCTTAAGTTGCGTAAATCCGAGCGAAACCGTTGCAATAAACTTAATGTCAATCATTGTAATTGACCATGCTGCGAATTTTAAATTAATGATTTTAATGATAAGCCTGAAGTATCCTAAAAATGAATAATGGACAAAATATTCCACATCAATTAATGTAATCTTCAATGTAGACTATAGTTCCATTTAATATGTAAAATGATTATTCAGTGTATAATATTGATTGTTACAAAAATCCTAATAGGTTTTTGTACAAAAAAATATAATAACTTACCACAGCATGTTTAAGTAAAGTAGGAACACAAGCGGTCTGCGAAATACATTTAGTAATCACATAAATACCTTTAATGGTCAACTAATTCAATATTCACTCAGCGAATGTAAGTGTCATAATGATGAGAAATAAACATGAAATAATAAAACAACTGTAAATACTTTCTTATTTCTCAATATAATATCAAACTATCAACGGAATAAATAATTTTCGAATTTGTGGTATACACTTTCAGTGATTCTGTCTTGTTATTAAATATGTACAGGCCTTGGACTCACCACACTATTTATACTATTTGACACTTTTTTTCAGCGATGATACTATTTTTCTACTATTTCGAAATTTTCCGCTCATGTTGCTATTTATTTACCTTTCCTCGAAAAATATTTTTGAACTTCTTCGCTCATTGGCTATAATAATATGTCCGCCATCTCAACAAATCACAGCATACCGGAAATTTGTCTCAATGGCTCAGTAGGTGCTGTGCATGAGTTACGCGAAGTTTTCTTCTGAAATTTTGAACAACTAATTTTTTTCTTGAATTTATTTAATAAAATTGAATTGAAATAAATTTAGTAATTTAATTTATTCAATATTTAATTTATTTAATCCAAAAATTACATTAGACGATTCATGGGGGGGGGGGTCTTACTGTTTCTTATGCATTAACAAATTATAGTTCAACTTCCAACGAAGTAGTTTGGGTTTCAACCAAAAAAGGTGAAATCTCAACAAAATATGTAATAGTTAATATTTTAAGTAAGACATTTTTTTAAATTTTCAATAAAAAATAGTTGAATCCTCCACCAAAACAGATTAATTTCCAAACAAACAGTTCTATTTTTAACCAAAAAATATTAACTTTACATCAAAAGAGATGAATTTTCAATTCAGAAAGACGAGTTTCCAACAAAAAAAGATTTTTCAGTCAATGAAGAAAAAAAAATTCATTTAGAATGCTCAATTTTTAAGACAAAAAGGTAAGTTTTCATCAAAACAGTGGAACTTTTATCTATATACTTAAATTTTCAACCTAATAGGTGAATGTAAAACCAAGAAGTTCAATTCTCTACTAAAAAGATGTATCCTTAACAAAATACATAAATTGTTAACCAAATAGTTTAATGTTTAACCAAAAAGATTAATGTTCTACCGAAAAAGACAAATTTTCTACCAAGAAGACTAATTTTCTACAAAAAAAAAAACAGCAACAACAAACGAATTTTCAACAAAATGCATAAATTTTTAATCTCTACTACTACTATTGATTTTAATCTCTAATTAAATATATAGTCTCTCAATTTTCTTTAGTTAAAAATGTAACTATTTTGCTGAAAAAAAATGTTGATAATTCGTTTATTTTTTTTTTAAATTAAAAATGTAACTTAATCCAGTAGAATGATCCGTAGTTTTAGTTAAATTAATTTTTTTAACTAAAAATTTAATTTTCTATTTTTGTTTGAAAGTTAATCTTTTTAAGTTGAACATTCAAGTATTTGGTTGAAAATTCGTCCTTTTTTGTTGAAAGTTAATCTCCTTGTTTGAAAATTCATCTTTAGTTTGAAAATTCAAATGTTTGTTTAAAATTTTTTTTTCTCGACTGAAAAATCTATCATAGTTGAAAATTATAATTACTTGGTCAAAAATTAATTTCTCAAACTGAAAATGTAAAAATTCCAGTTGAATATTCCATCAATTTACTTGAAAGTTCATCTCTTTGGTGGAAAATTCATCTTTTTTAGTATAAAATTCTTGTACTTTGTTGAAAATTCGGCTTTTTCAAAAAGAAAATTAATCTTGTTAGTTGAAAAATAAAATATTCCAGTTCAAGATTAAGCGTTTTAGTTAAAAATGCATACTTTTTGGTCTAAAATTCAACTACGTTGTTGACAGTTAAACCGTTGTTGAAAAAATTCGCTTTTTTTCTAAATACATTTTTTTAATTGAAAATTTAATTTTTCAATTTTTGGTTTGAACTTTTATCTTTTTTTTATTTCGAAATTTATGTATTTTGTTGAAAATGCGTCTTTTCTGGTAGAAAATTCATCTTCTTGGTTGAAAATTCAATTATTTGGCTAAATGTTAAACTCTGGTTAAAAATTAATTTTTTTTTGTATGAACATTCATTATTCCAATTGGAAATTACCTCTTTAGTTAAAAATTTAACTAATTTGTTGGAATTTTTTTAAACATCACTTTCTTCAACTGAAAATTTAATTATTTGGTTGAAAAATCGTTTGTTTAAAATGGTTTCTTTAACTGAAAATGTAACCCAATCCTGTATTAGGAAATTAATTTTTTGAAGTGAAAATTTTATTATTCTATTTTTAGTTGAAAATTTGATTAAAATAATAAATTTGGAAAAGTTGATTAAAAATTCGCTTTTTCATAAAATAAATATATAAATAAAATTAATTTTTTTAATTGAAAATTTAAATTTTGAATTTTTGGTTTGAACTTTATCTTTTTTAGTTGGAAATTTATCTATTTTGTTGAAATGCGTCTTTTCTGGTAGAAAATTAATCTTCTTGGTTGAAAATTCAATTATTTGGCTAAATGTTAAACTCTGGTTAAAAATTCATTTTTTTGTATGAAGATTCATTATGTATTTCAATTGGAAATTGACCTTGTTAGTTAAAAATTTAACTATTTTGTTGAAATTTTTCATAAATCAGTTTCTTCAACTGAAAATTTAATTATTTTGTTGAAAAATCGATTAAAAATTCGTTTTTTTTTCTAAATAAATTTTTTTTATTGAAAATTTAATTTTTAAATTTTTGGTTTGAACTTATCTTTTTTAGTTGAAAATGTATGCATTTTGTTGAAAATGCGTCTTTTCTGCTAGAAAATTAATCTTGCTTGAAAATTCAATTATCTGGCTAAATGTTAAACTCTGGTTAAAAATGCATTTTTTTTTTGTATGAAGATTCATTATTTCAATTGGAAATTGACCTCTTTAGTTAAAAAATTTAACTATTTTGTTGAAATTTGTTAAAAATCAGTTTTTTCAACTGAAAATTTAATTACTTTGTTGAAAAATCGATTAAAAATTCGTTTTTTTTTCTAAATAAATTTTTTTTATTTGAAAATTTAATTTTTCAATTTTTGGTTTGAACTTATCTTTTTTAGTTGGAAATTTATGCATTTTGTTGAAAATGCGTCTTTTCTGGTAGAAAATTTATCTTCTTGGTTGAAAATTCAATTATTTGGCTAAATGTTAAACTCTGGTTAAAAATTCATTTTTTTTATGAAGATTCATTATGTATTTCAATTGGAAATTGACCTTGTTAGTTAAAAATTTAACTATTTTGTTGAAATTTTTCAGAAATCAGTTTCTTCAACTGAAAATTTAATTATTTTGTTGAAAAATCGATTAAAAATTCGTTTTTTTTTCTAAATACATTTTTTTTATTGAAAATTTAATTTTTCAATTTTTGATTTGAACTTATCTTTTTTAGTTGGAAATTTATGCATTTTGTTGAAAATGCGTCTTTTCTGGTGGAAAATTAATCTTCTTGGTTGAAAATTCAATTATTTGGCTAAATGTTAAACTCTGGTTAAAAATTCATTTTTTTGTATGAAGATTCATTATGTATTTCAATTGGAAATTGACCTTTTTAGTTAAAAATTTAACTATTTTGTTGAAATTTTTTAAAAATCAGTTTTTTCAACTGAAAATTTAATTACTTTGTTGAAAAATCGTTTTTTTTCATTGTTTCTTTAACTGAAAATGTAACCCAATCCCGTATTAGAAAATTAATTTTTTGAAGTGAAAATTTAACTATTCTATTTTTAGTTGAAAATTCGTCCTTTTTGGTAGAAAATTAATCTTCTTGGTTGCAAATTTATCTTTAGCTTGAAAATTCAACAGTTTGTTTGAAAATGTTTTTCTCCCTGCACCGAAAAATCTATCTTAGCTAAAAATTCTTCTTTTTGGATTGAAGTATCAACTACTACATTTTTCGTGCAGAATTAATCTTTATGGATTGGAAATGTGATTGCTTGGTCGAAAGTTAAACTCTTTTGCTAAAAATTAATTTTTTTTGTTTATGATTCATTATTTTAATTGAAAATTTAACTATTCTAGTTGAAGATTCATCACTTTGTTTCAAAATGTAACTATTGTAATTGAATATTCCATCATTTTTGTTTACTTGAAAAGTTAGAATTTTGAAACGGTGTAAATTGAATTTAATATAGTACGCATATTGATTGGACTTAAATATGCCCTAAATTTAAAGTATAAGATAAAGTAAAATTTTTTTTAAATTATGGAAATGGCCCATAGAGGTCAATTCATGTAGTTATTAATTATGTGTTTAGTATTATTTCATTATTTTATTAATCGATGGTGCTAATATATTTAAGAATATCTTTTAATATACTGTGAATAGCTCCGTATTATGAATAATATCGCCTAGAAAAAACTTGAGATACCTGAAAAAAACCTGGAATCAGGAAACTTTGTTCCTGGATTTGAGTAGACATTCTGTAATTAAAAAAATATATTTAATGAAAACCTTGTTAATTTTTACATCACGCCTTCTATTCTTTATTTTCATTAATATATAAGTGGATTGCTTGCAAAATTTTATGACACTATTTCTTCAAATTTGTTACACTATTTACACTATTTTTGGTATCTGAAGTGAGTCCGAGGCCTGACTTAAGAAAAATAAAAAAATGATTCTCAATTTATTGTGGACGACGTTTGGTGATTTTGTTTAGAGTTGTGTTTTCTCTGGCCTAATTTGAAATATATTCTTATCAGGTGTATAGAAGATACCTGCAGGTCGCGTGGGAACGCGCTCTTGTGGTTCGAAATCTTCTTGGTCTCTGACTGAGCCATGGACCGTGAAGTACTTTGATGTGAGTATACTGCCCAGCCTGGTCTACGCTTTGCTCTTTGAATGGACCTTGAAAGGGGTCGTACATCCAGAAAGGGCGGGTCACTGACGATAGTTTGAATATTGTCCTGATGATAGCTGAATTCGCGGGAGAAGGAATCCATTGTTTCCAAGCTCATAATTAATTTCATTTGATTCCAGTATGCCAGAGTATCGGCAATTGTTACAGACTACTGATTCCACTGTCCCCAGACTTTTTTCTCGAAAAAATTATTTCTCCTCTGCCTTCAAAGGATTTTTATCGGACCGGGAAACCGAGAAATAATTTGATAATTCAGTGAGAAACTGACTTTCTATTGATTGGCGAAAAGAGTATAACCCATTCATACACAAATATATTGTGGCACTAAAGGTGGTCCAAAAATGCATTGCAAATTTTTTTCTAAAATTTGTTTGCATCAACAACAAAATGAAGGCCTCTTTTGAAATAATATTAAGAGGATATACACTGGGTGGTTCTTATTTTTCACTCTTCGAATTTCTTTGTACTTACCCCGCAGTTTTGTTCAAATACCGAAAAAAAGTGTCCACCAAATTTGAGCGAAATCGGTTAATATTTAGGGATCGCGAAAAGACCATGAAGTTTCCCATTGATTTATCATGGGAAAAAGTCAGCTGTTTGTAAAACATTAATCGGTCATTTAAGAATATCCAGACATCTGTTAACTAATTTTCAATTGTTCAAAAGAATTTTAATTTGTAGACACATTTTTGTTCTATAATAATAAAATAACTTGTTTAAATAATTTTACAATTTATTTTCTAAGAAAACTTGTGAATTCTTAAACAGATTTAAATTATTTAAACAGATTATGTCGTTATAATTGAATAAAGAACTTATCACGTCTAGAAAATACGTTCATTAAAGTACTTATAACGTCTAGAAAGTATGTTCATTTCGCGACTTTTCTGAAGAAAAAAAACAAATTAAAATTGTTCATACAATTGAAATATTGCGTGGCGAGGGTCGAAAGGCAACGATTTCACGAGTAGCGAGGGCAGTTATCATACGAGTGAAATCGTTGCCTCAGCAAAAAAAAATTTTGAAAATGGCTGGGAAATCTTACGTGACCGATTAATGGTTATTTATGAAAAAAAAACTTTCAAAAACCGTCAATAAACCGCAATATTACGTAAAATTCAAATTTGTCACTTATGGGGTTTTCTTTGGGGACCTATAATAGTAGCTTAAAGTAATTTACCCCTCAAAATTTATGATTGATTCTTACTCTTTGACGATTTTCCTAAACTTTATAATATTTTTAATATTTTTTTTTTGCTGAACAATTTTATTTTATTACTTCTAACATATTATCGCGTTTAAATATTAGACTTACAAAAAGCTGACTTTTTCCCATGTTAAATCATTGGGAAACTTCGTGGACCTTGTGCGACCCCTGAATATTAACAGATTTTACTCAAATTTGGTGATTTTTTTGCTGGGGGGGGGGGGGCCCTCCCCAAAAAACTGGGGAGGGGTGATAGTAGATAAATTATTTTAGAAATTCTACCAATTATAAATAAGAACCACGCTATTCCGCACGCCCAATGAAAGTTTAACGGGTATTTCCCATAAGAAAGAACGACGTTTCTGTAAATTTTATTATAAATCATCAATATTAGATGAATCGAGTTAAAACTCAACATTTCTCTCTTTTAATTATTTTATTTCTCTTTATTATCCACAGAATACGAATCAAAAATTACTTTTCAAATATCAGCCCCATAATTCTGTTTTGTAGGGTCCAAAAAAAACCCCATAAGTGAAAAATTGGGTTTTGCGAGTTTTTTGCGATACTTATAATTTTCTTGCAGTGTTTTTAGTACATATTCTACTATATGAAATACTACTTTATACGGATAATTAGATGTTCAAACAATTAATTATTGTTTATAGCAGTTTCACTTAGCAAAAAGTTAGAAAGTCGTAGTTTTCCGAATTTTTAAACTTTTCAGTTAGAGCGAGACAATAACATACTTCACCAAAATAATGGTTCAAGTAAAGCATTGTTATTTATAACAATATTATTTTAGAATAATATTAGAAAGTTGCAATTTTTCTGCCATTTTCGAAAATTTGTACACATTTTAATTATTCATTATTATTAATTAATTATATTATATTGAGGTAATAATTAATTCAAGTAAACGAAAATAATTGTTTAAATAGCTGATTCTTATTTTTAATAATATTCTCTTGAATGAGAGCTAGAAATTTGCGGTTTTTTCTAAAAAATTTAGCTTTCTGTCTACTTTTCGCTTAGAATAAGTTAATAATTAATGAAATTTAACAAGAATAATTGCTTAAACAAGTTATTATTCTTTATAACTATCTTCTCTTATAGTCATGCTATATGTTTGCGGTTTTTTCTAAAATATTCAGCTTTTAGTCCCCTTTTTACTTACTGAGGTAATAATTTTTTCAAATTAACAAACATCATTGTTTAAAAGCAATACTATTGTTTATAACTATCTTCTTCTATAGTAATGCTAGATAGTTGCGTTTTTTCTGAAATTGTCCATTTTTGTTCACTTTTCCACTATAGTTAGGTAATAGTTAATTCAAGTTAATGAACATAATTGTTGAGACCATTTATTTTTATTTTTAATAATGTTCTCTTTGAATAATGCTAGAAAGTTGCGCTTTTTCTGAAATTTTTAGCTTTTGTCCACTTTTTGCTTAGAGTAAGTAATTGAACCATGTAAGTTAACAAACATTGTTTAAAGAATGTGCTATTTTTTAAAATAATATTCTCGTTGCTTAATGCTAGAAATTTGCGGTTTTTTCTTAAATTTTCAACTTTTTGTCCAGTTTTCACTTAAAGTGAGGTAATAATTAATGCAATTTAACCAAAATCTTTGAGCATTTTTTTATTGTTTATCACTATCTTCTCTTATAGAAATGCCATCAAGGTGCGGTGTTTTCACAAATTTTTTATTTTGGTTTGGCTTTTTAGTTACGAGCAAATAATAAATAAAGACCAGAGAGAATCACTTTGTACACAATCTCTTTTTTTATATATTTTTGTGAAATAACTAGATATTTGAAATATTCTTTGAAATATAGAAGTAGTTACTGAGAGCCTTTTTGTTTTAATTGCGAAAGAGTAAAAATACTGCATTCCAAAAAAATCAAAAACCACTATTTCAAAACCACAATTTAAAAAATGATTCTTTTTGATGTACATTTATTATTTGTTTATAAATAAAAAGTCAGCGAAACGCTAAAAATTTCAGAAAAACCGAAACTCTAATAATACTTCAAGAGAAGATAGTTTTAAATAATAATCAGTTGTTTAAACAATGTTTGTTAACTTGCCTTAGTTATTACCTCACTTGACAAAAACTGGACAACAAAGTTGAAAATTCCACAAAGAAAATTGCTACTATCTAGCACTAACTATAGCAGAACATAGTTATAATTAATAATAATTTGTTTAAACAATCATGTTTGTTATATTTCATTAATTATTAACTCACTCTAAATGAAAAGTGGACAAGAAGTTGAATATTTGTGAAAAAACCATAACTTTCTAGCATAATTCAAAGAGGTATTATTTAAAACAATAAACAATTGTATGTTGTTAACTTTAATTGATTATTACCTCAAGAGAGAAAAAGTAGAAAATGTCAGCAAAAATGGAACTTTCTAACAAGTATTTTCCATAAGAAAAAAATACGTTTTTTTAAAATTTTATTCAGAATCGTCAATATTGGGTGAATTGAGTTAAAATTCATCACTTCTTTTCACAATTAGCTATAAAATACAAATTAATAATGAATCTTTAAATATTACACCCATAAGTATTTTTGTAAGATCCTGGAAAACCCCCATAATTGAAAAATTGGGTTTTGTGAGCCTTTTGCGTGAATCATGATTTTTTTTGCGGTTTTTTAAATGCAAGTTTTTTATAATACATAAAATACTACTTTCTATTAATAATTAGATGTTTACATAAATCGTTTAAGCAATTTATTTTTTTAGCAATTTTCTATTGGAATAGGGTTAGAAAGTCGAGGTTTTTTCTGCACTTTTAAAACTTATTTTCAGCTTTTCAGTTAGAGCGAAGCAATAATAAAATTACTGTAACATAAATAATTGTGAAAGTTACTGGTTTTTTCTGAAATTTTCAACTTTTTCTACTTTTCACTAAGAATGAGGTTATAACTAATTCAATTTAGCAAACATAATTGTGTAAACAAATTATTATTGTTTATAACTATCTTCTGCAATATCAATGCTAGATATTTGTGTTTATTCTGAAATTTTTAAATTTGCATTCACTTTTTACTTAGTGAGGTTTAATGCAAGTTTAAAAACATTTTTTAAACAATTTAATAATGTTTCTAACTATTTTCTCTTAGACAATATTGCTATAAAGTTGCGGATTTTTCTGTAATTTCTTAACTTTGCCTTGGCTTTTGAGTTATGAACGAGCAATAAATAACGAAGTGTCTCGTCGTCCGTAGTTTCCATATGGATCATATTAAATGTACATTTTCAATGAAGTAGTTACTGAGAGCCTTTTTGTTTAAATTTATAATAATATTTATTATTTGTTCCTGACTGACAAGTCAAAAAAGTTGAATATTTCAGAAAAAAATCGCAACTTCAAAGAGCATGATTCAAAGAGAATATTATTAAAAATAATAATTTTTAAAAAACTATTATGTTTGTTAACTTGAATTAATTATTACCTCACTCTAATTGAAAAGTGGAAAATTTTTGAGAAAATGCAACTTTCTAACTATTCCAAGAGAAAATTGTTATGAACAATAATAAATTATTAATATAATTTATTCAAACTTTTAATTATCAATATAATGTAATTCTTTATGTATTACAAACAACCCGTGTTGAAAAAAACGCAAGAAAAATCATAATTAGCGCAAAAAACTCGCAAAACTCAATTTTTTATTAATGGGGTTCATCGAGGGGTACACAACTCCTGCAATCGGTGTACACAGTTCATTGCAATCACCCTGTTGTCACCTTGCAATCACTCCATTCGCATTGCAATTTTACAGTGCAATCATGCAATCGGTGTACAGCGAATTTTAAAGTTATGTACCCCTCGGGGTGCATACAACTTACAAATACGTCTTTTTTTCTTGTATGAAACGCGTGTTAAATTTCATGGGGCTTGTGGAACCTCTAAATATCATTTTTTTTAAACAAAAAAAAACGCGTTTACTTTTCGACATTCGGGATTTTTCTTTTTCAGGATAATTATGTCACCCCAAAAGTTCTTCCTCAACAAATAATTATTTTATATTTTCTGTGTGTCTTACATTTAGCATTTTTTACATTTCTATATGCAAGTTAATCTTTCCAATTGAGAATAAATCATAGAAAAATAATTACAAAATTTAAAAGTTCCAAAATTTAGAATAACAATAGGAAGAAGAAACTTAAACAGCATCCTAAAGATTCCAATTGTGGCGGCTTTATCGCATTATATTTTCTACTTATTATTCATTTATTACTTAAATAAAAAATTACTATGAGATAGAAAAAATTTATTTCAGATGGGGATCCAATGCAATTGCTTGCTTCACGTGTACTGCAGCAGAGCAAATGCTCTTGTATCGACTTGCATTCAACACTGACAAGAATGGAAGATTATTGTTAAGAAGATAACATGATGTCGATTCATTACATTATGACTGTTGGAACGCTTTTTGCATCTATTATTCCAAGTGTCGAAATTTTCACATTTGAAAATTAAAACAAATATCAAAACTCAAGCCAAAATATATATTTTTATCATTTAAAATCTGTGATTCTAATTTTTTAACTCTTTTGCAAGGTACAAAAATAAATATCTCGTGTAGATTAAGAAATTATTTGAACTAAATCTGGTGCCTAAAGAAATTGCATTCACTATACCAAGTCAAAAGTTTTCTAAATTTATCAAGTTAAATCAGGGAGGCTGTTGAACCGGGAAACCAGGAATTTTTTGAGAACGGAAAATCGCAGTGAATTTATTTTTCGACCGGAAATTTTGCACATTTTTAGAAGAAATTCAGAGGAATTAGTTTGATTTGAACGTTTTTTTCTAATGTTAAATTCAGTGGTTAACTTTTTCAATTATGAAATCATTCAATTTACCATGCGTAATTCTCAAATCTTTGACTTTGAACATTTTTCATTTCGGGTTTTCATTTTCAAGCGTAAATTTTCTGTTTAAAGCATTTTATAATGCAGTGTTGAAGACTTACAAAGAGATGATTAGAGTGTTGGAATTTTTGTTTAAATCTCATAAATTCCCTGGTAAGAGTCCATTGGATGACTGTTAATTCGCCAAAACATTATTTGCCAATGGCGAACCGTTTATGTTTACGTTTTTTTCTCCTTGAATTTTCAACAGTTAAAAATGGAACAAAATTTAAAATTTAGTTTTTAATGGTTAAAAATGTGATTTTCTTCAATTTTTCACTATTGAAAATTCAAGAAAAATAGTACATTGTGCGCCAAGGAACTTAAGTCGGTCATTATACGCCGCGTGTGCGTTTGCAATACAAGTCGTAGACGAGCGCGAAGCGCGAGGCGGAGACGAGTATTGCAAACACACAAGGCGTAATGACCGACGTAGTTCCATGGTGCACATTATACTTTATACACCAAGGGCATGATTTGCAAGTTTTTTGCCCCCGATTATCATGTATCACACGGAAGGTCTGACATGGCGAGTCGAATCGGTACAATTCACTTTTAGCGCCGGTTAACAAGATTTTTACTGAGCCGGTTAATATTTGCTTGTCTCAAAATTTTTGAAAAATATGAAAATTTTGGATATTTTTGAAAATTTGAAATTTTTTGGGGGATTTGTGTAATTTTTGAAAATATCTATAATTTTCAAAAATTTCTTGAATTTTCAAAAATTTCAATAATTTTCAAAAATTTCAAAAATTTTCAAAATTTTTAAGATTTTGAAAATTTTCAAAAATTTCTTAAATTTTCAAAAATTGTAAAAAATTCTATAATTTTCAAAAATTTTCGAAATTTTCCAATTCTCAACATTTTTAAAAATTTTCTAAAATTTTCGAAAATTTCTGATATTTTCAAAAAATTTCAAAATTCTCAAAT